>JAFBJW010000149.1:0-263366 GCA_016785235.1 Pseudorhombus dupliciocellatus | reverse complement strand
TTTTGTAATAGATAGCAGCAATCTAGACATTTTGCAAAGAGCCAGATGACTCCTGCAGACACGACAGAGAGGAATGTCTGTTTTCTGCTCACGTGCTTCAAAAGAAAATGGCAGCACCAATCACGCATCTATCTAGCGCCACTGAAGGCAGATCTGCCAAAGCAATTACTGTTTCAATTCAACGGCAGTTCATGGTCCATAGTAAGCCTCTCATTTTTTTTTTTTTTTTTTTTTTTCAGGCGTAATTGTCAAAATAATTTGTTTTTTTTTTTTCTTTCATTCTGCTAGAACAGGCCATATCTCATGAAACACAGCTATAATTTAGACCGGAGATGAGAATATTGCAAGACAAAAAAAAGAAAACAGTCATCAACATGAATTATAACATTCAGTTGGTTTTGTTGGCTCATTTCTGCCTCAGACAGGCTGTGCCAACAGAGCTTTTAATTTGGTCCCAGGGGACACTCTTCTCAAACGGCTCTCCACGATGAGCTAAAGTGCTCCACTGATTTCGGATCTAACGGGAGGAACTGAAGTCAGACACGCAGCATGTTGGTCCTGACCCTGACCAGAGGCTGCCGGCTGGCCTCCCCGACTCTGAAGACCCACCAAGTAGCACCCAGAGGAAACTGGCTGCACCCCGTGATGAGTCAGATATTGAGATGAGAACCTGCAGGCGGGCACACGTGAGCTCCATATGTGCCGAGCGATTTAAGGAAGTTTGTTTCGTTTTCCACTGCTTCTGCCCAGCAACATCGCTTATTTGCGCTTCAGTCACTTTCCCAACTGTTTCTTTTCAGATATTTTAACGCCTGAAAGACGGTGTTTGATTTCCCCCAAAGGAATTAAAAAAAAACAAAAAGACCAGTAAAGTTTTTATAAAGCGTGTGAATATGAGGGAATCTGACAACTGGATGATAAAAAAAAAAAAAAAGCAGGAGTGCACATTGTGTTCTGCAAGCAATTATCTGCTAAAAGCTGTTAAGATTCATTTTTGCTGCATTGCTTGTGTGATGTTTTTGAAAGGTTTTCATGGGGAGAGAGAGAGAGAGAGAGAGAGAGAGAGAGAAACGTCTTGTTTCCCTTCGTTTTTTGTTTCATTGAGAGACGACGCAACATTAACAAGTCTAAGAATTACCATTGGGAAACAAAGCAGTCCCGAAAATGCCTCCTGCATCAACCCATTTGGAAATAAATAAAGCCTTGTTTATGCAGAGGGCTGCTTCCTCTCTCACGCTGCCTCCTGACTCGGCTCGACAAAAATCTAAATTGACTGACAAGGCAGCTAAAACAAGGAGGCAGCGCAGCCCGGCTAGAGCCATGTCTGGCATCTTAATGGTTATTACCCCTCTGAAGTTGCTGGTGGCCTGGAAGTAGATGAGGTAGTTCTTGGTGGGGTCCAAGGGGCTGTTCCAGTAGCCGTTGTAGGTGTGGTTGTCTCCCACGGTGAAAGGGGTGGCCTCGGGCAGACTGCTGGGCGCCAGCTCGGCCGTGTAATAGTGCGGCGTCCCTTTGGCCTGGGCCTCGCTGTGGGAGTTGGGCGTCGGGAAGCAGTCGACGGTGCCGAGCTCCCTCCTCCGCACCTGCCGGGACCTGTCCTCCTCCACCACCACCACCTGGTAGGCACTGCAGAGGACAGAGTCATGTCAATAACATTCTACTCTACTATCTACCTTTTTCATGAGGGATTTTCAAACTAAGATTGAAACTGGGTTACATTAAGTTAGATGAAAATGCAATTTATTGTTTGAATGATGATTCAACATGTGCTTGCGCTTCTAAAAATACTAAATTACTTCTTACGTGTTTATGAAAGCAGCTACAATTACAATAAAAGAATATTAGATGATTCGAATACAACATAATCAGAGTGCCCGTCTGAGGCAGGATACCAGAGAATGGAGGGAAAAAAAAAATGTAATATAAAAATATGTAGTAGAAAACAAAACTGTAATCATCTACAGTGATGCATACAAACTACACTCTTTATATAACGCACTTCTTCTCGCTCTTTTATTCAAAGCCCCCTAGGGACATGTTTATTGGTTTTATCATGACTCATTTCAGAAGTCTGTGTTCATCTTCTTTCCCTCACATGTAATATGTGTATTCTTGTGATAGGACATGCTACAGTATAACTTCTATATTTATACAATTCAAACAAACAAGCAAATGTGGCTCTTTTATAGCCGCGGCTCAGACTCATGAATGCAAGGAACAGCTTCACGCATCACCCAAACTGTTGGTTCATGACGTCACTGTACTTTGAACAAACCGGTGAGCGGCTCCCTGTGAGGGAGCGGTTCATTTATTGCAGGAGAGTTTCCTTAAAGAAAGGCTGCAGCACCGCAGCCCGAGCGGGCAGGCTTCGAACTGCCGCTGGATAATAGAAAAAAGAAACAATCTGGTCCCACAGCGTTTGTGCGTCCTGCCAACTTGCGGTAATTCCGTGAACGTGTACGTCTTTAAAGTTAGATCTGCTTCCTGTCAGTCAGAGATGGGACTTCAGTTCACATTCTACATAATGTGCCATGCAGCAGTTGATCTCCTTTTCCTCCGGATTCCCAAAACCCCATTCTGATTGACGCTGATGTGCAGCGCTCGTCACGGTGGCGCATCTGTCAAACACTCAATGTCACGATCGGCAGGCGTGCTGTGTGTGATGAGTCACGTTTCAGCTGATAGGGCAGAGAAAGTGCATATTCACCCTTTTTTCTTTTTTTTTTTTGTTTAAATAGTAGCCCAGTGAGCAGAGTCAGCCCTTAACTGGATCCTCATGTCCTCATGATCGTTGATGTCATTTCAAATGATTGAATGAAAAAAAAAAAAAAAAAACTATGAGGCTCAATATTCTACTTAAAATGCCATCTGCTGTGCCGCAAAAGCATAAAGAAGCGCTGTAGCTTCCATTTTGATGGCAGCCATAAATATCGCAGCACGGAGGAGCCCTGAATGAACGCTGGCGTCCGAGTGAGGAGTGTATTAGTTGTACCTGACAGGAGCCCCTCTCCCCAGTGCAGGGCGCAGCAGCACGGTGATGGTGCTCTCCGACTCGCTCAGTGGCGAGGGGATGTCTTCATAATCGAACACTGGAGCTGGGAAAAGAAGAAGGGGAGCGGGGGGGGGGGGGGGGGGGAAAAAAAAAGAGGGGGGGGGGGGGGGGGGGGGGGGGGGGGGGGGGGGGGGCACAAAGAAGAGTTAAGGCAAAGTCGAAGCTTTTTTTAAGAGCAGGATTCATCATTATAATTCAGATTTGATTGTAAAAGGCGCAGATATTTAAGTACTACATGCAACATGAGAGCACACAGTGCGCCATCTTTACTCATTACCGGCGTCCCGTGTGGACCGCAGTTTGCCGAGGCCTCCCACGCAGCGCCGCTGACTGATGATGACTACAAACAGCCGCCAACTACAGCGGAAACAACAGGCCCTTATAATATAATTAGGCAGCACCACCTCAGAAAAGCTCTGGGGACAAAGAGGTTGAGTGTTCCCATCTCCGTTTACAACGGGGAGTGAATTAACTGGAGGATGTAGCGAAGCAAGTGGCGATCCGGGTACAAACAGACACGCTTGAAAGGAAAGGGCTCCAGAATGGAAGTGCAAATGTTTCTGCTCGTGAGGCGGGGGGGGGGGGGTTTAGATTGTGCTGGTTGAAAAATGCGGCCTGCATTATGCATCGCGGTGTCTCTGACATAATTCAGCGAATACATGTTAGGTGCCTTAATTCAGCATGAATTATAAAAAAGAGTAATGGCGCCACATTACACTTTCATGCTTGCGACAGAAAGCCGCCTCCCCGCTGTTTTTCTTCTTGACTGCACAGCCAGGAGAGAGTGATATCGGCGGCTGAACTGTGAGCCCACACAGACCATCCTCTATAGCAGGAGGAGCGGAGAGGGATGGTGAACAATGCTCGCCTGCCCATCTGAGGGTACAGGGGACACTGAGGGCGGGTGGCTGTCGCCCAAGGGTTAGAGAGGGCTCTCCATTAACCACAAGATCGGTGGTTTGATCCCCGATGCCTCCAGTCTGCATTCTGAAGAGTGCTTTGGCAAAAATCCCAAACTGCCCCTGACGGCTGTGTATCGAGGCGCAGTATGGATGTGTGTGTGTGGGTGTGTGGATGCGTGTATATGGGTCAATATAACTGGAAAAGTGCAACATAAATCATGGTCTGTAGGTGTTTTTGGCCTGAACCGTCCACTTGACCAGTGATGATACAACAGCCAGCGAGTTGATGCCCCTCTTGCATAAGGAGCGTCACCTGTGTGGACATATGGACATCACTGGCATGTGTGTGGTGCAGAGCTACAGCTGCTAGATGCATTTATTTTTTTGAGGTTTGGCTCGGATGATGGCCAAGAGAAATGATTTTAGTTTACCGTCGCTTAGAGTGAAAGAGAGAACTGGGAAACCAACGGCTTGCACTTGAACTTGGCATCATTTTGTAATCTGGATCACTTTGCTTTGGGTTTACAATAGAGGCTGACATTTAAAACTAAATACGAGAGGGCACTGTCAAGTCTTTAGAGTTTTTCCTTCGGTGGTGCCCAACTCCAACACGAAATTTGTGTTCAAAGTGTTCAACTAAAATCTAGATATGTTGCAAATAAAGTACCATATTAAACTTTCTGGACCAACACTATAACATAATGGGTTATTTCATGAATCATATCCCATCCTTCCACTGAGTTCTGCTGCAGCTCTTCACTGGTGGGGGTAACTACTCTGAGTTCGTCGTGGTCTAGCGATGCGCGAGGCCTTGAGTGCAGCCAGTTTCCCGGCCTTCATCATCATTTCAGTCCACACCTGATTGCTGGGTGTAGGTTTGGCATAACCGCTCACACTCACATGTCATTTTCCATAAACAACAGCTCACTCTCTGTCAGACAGCTACGACCTTACGGATCAGACAGACAGGCATAACAAGCCATCACGATCCTTCCGCTCCTGCTTAGAGACGTCTGTCTCCCGGGCCTCCTTCAGGGCAGCCTGATAGATTTCTCCACCGCTCACGGAGAAACAGCAGATAGAATTAAGTTCTGTATCCACGTTAGAGTGGTTCATGGTCATCGAGTTCCTGGCACAGCCAACTGCTATTCCACCAACGCAGCGTTAAGAGAGCAGTCGCAGGTCAAACACGCGACTGCTTGTTTCAGTGGCTTAAACACACTGCAGCTATTAGTGAGTCATGTGGAGGGTAAAATGTCCACAATTCCATGACGACTCTTCAGACCAAATATAAACGTGTCATTTGTCAATTTCCTAAAATAAAATTATCAAACATTCTGTCAGCATTACCTCTATCTGTGAATCTATTTACGTGCTCATTGCTCATGTATATGCAGAGCAGGTAGCATAATTCACACATCTGTCATGTTAATAAATCAAGGTGTTAAAATCCAAACCATTAGTGTGCACGATCTACTCTCTAATTAAGTTAGAGTGCAATTCTTAAAACAAAACAAAAGTGATAAATTGTCAATGGCAGCTGATAATTAATCATATGCGTAAATCTGTACATCCCTGTACCTCTGCATTTAGGAACTGTTTAGAATCTAGGACAGAATGTTGAATGTCTTTTGTATGTTTGAAGGGTCCTATGCCAATTTATGTGCGCATCTACCAGTCGCAGGAGGTCTGGGACATCATTTCAGCTGTGCACCTTATCGGCCCGCCACAGCCTTTTCCTCTCACGGTCTTTATCAGCATTATCCTCCCAGGGTCCTGTCAATGGAGTGGACGACATGCGGGGCTGTTGGACCAGAGTATCGGGTCAGGTCTTAGGGGGGTGTCGACAATACGTGATGAGACTGTAACCTGCTGGCACACGCCCACCATCGGTCTGGCTCCAACTGACCGCTCCTCTCTCAAACCTTGAGTATGGTTTCTTGCCAAAGTGGGTGTACACAGACATGGAATTTGCTGTGGCCTGTCTGTGCAGTTGTAAATAAAGGAAATGAAAACATCTTATTGAAAAATATAGGATTAGGATTTTTTTTTTTAGTCTCTTACATGACTTTGACTTTCAAATTCTAAAATTTTCTTTCTGTTTTCACTTGCTGTATTATTCTGTCGGATTCTCAACCCTCTGAGAAACCAAAGGGAAAATGACTCGGCAGCTAGGGATCCTCGACACTCTGACAGAAAACCTGCAGATCTCCATTTATAGAAAACCGTGTTGCACATTCCCCACGGGCACATTTTCCAGTCTAATCGCAAGATCCATCGCGCCAACCTTCCCCCCACCCCCCCATACACTGGCTCTTTAATGTCTGAACTGCTGTGTCGCCTTTGAATAATGAACAGACTCCAGCACTTGTTGGCTGAACAAAGCCGAAACCATTTTGAGTGTTCACTTCAAGTCTGCATCAAACAATGGTAATGCACGTCTGAGAGCAGCGTGGCTGCAGCAAAATGGACATCGTTAGTGTAATCTAAAAGTACATGCGTCATTTAATCAAGAGCTCTTCAAAACGAGAGGATTACAAGCCATTACTTAGTCTTCTTTGTTCAAGTCTCTAAATGCAATGAGTGGGAACATTCACTTGTTGTTGGGGGAAAAACACGACTTGTTTCACTTCTGTGTCTTTTATGAAATGCATAATCAACCTGTGGCTTTTCCATTCCACATCACACTTTGATTCTACTCGTATTCTACACAGACACAATTCAACCAAGCGCAGCAACGACAACAGTCGACGCACGGCCTCACCAGAGATGTTGGTGGTGATCTCTGTCAGCGCCGTTTGGCCAAACCCCTTGGCGGTGCGGGCGCGGACTGACACCAGGTAGGTGGTTCCAGGATGCAGGCCAGAGAACATGTGGTAGGTCTCGTTCCTCAGTTTGGACACCGTGCGGCGGGGGCCCGGCACGTTAATGCCCGGGTCTGACGACTCGATGCTCTGGTAGCTGATCTGGGAACAGGGAAAAGATGTCGCACGTCAGTGTCTCCAGCCTTGCTTTGAGCAGATCTGTGCCTGGTTTTAAAGCTGAAGTTGATAGAGATGTTGTTGGTTTAACAAGTACTTAGTAACCCATAATAGCTGTTCTAAAAGTGTACTAAACCTCAAGGAGGTGAAAACGTTAGAACACGATTCAACCTCTGGGGAACAAGACAACATACAGAACACCATGCCTTCACTATACCTCAACTGAGTTCAAATTGTGTCAACGCAAGTGTTCACCAACACACCACACCACAGATCTAATCTCCACCGATAGGATCTGTGATATGCTCTGCAAAGCGTTTATTCTTATTCACATTTCCTGAAAAATTTAATTCTGATGACATTTTATTCATTAAAACTCTCACGAGGAAACACCTCTCGTTTAATCTGAGTTCTTCTGCAAAGAGATGACTTTACTTTGCCCAGATCTAATTAATCTTACGCCGCTGCTCATCAGACTCGGGTACATTCTGTGTCAGATTCATCCTCCACAGCCACCGATGGCCAGATCTAACACAGTTTTCTGGATTAGTTGATAAAGTACAAAACACAAAAAAACAGCAGTGATTGGAGATGACAAGTATGACTGAAGACCAGCGTGATGGTGTTGTGGTGTTTTGTTGCCAGTTGATGAATGTGCTTCTGTAAATCAAGATTCGGAAACGCTGAGGAAATCAACCAGGCTGGCTGTTAAACGTCCCATTCTTCACTCTGATGGCGTGTCCTCGGCCATTTTAATTTTAACGTCTTACTTCCAGGCGTGGCGGCTCACTGGGATGGACCCCGGCAACCCTGAGCGGAATAATGATTCTCAGAAATAGAGTAATAGATGGACGGGTGACATACTGTGTGCGTTATTGATTAACTCATAAGGAGACTGCAGGACATGGCGCATTGGAGGACAAGATGATTGCTCCTGGCATATTAACTGCTGTCTACTTTATTATTTATTAACTTTTCAATAAGATAGCTCATCCCCCCCATAACCCCCACCTGTCCCCACACATTCCATACAATGTTATGGCAAATCAAAGTAATTTATGTGAATTTAATAACTGGAGATGTAAGCGTATACTGTAATACTGAAGCATTTCTGTTGAAGCGCAAACAGGGTCAAAATATGCTGTGTTTTTACATCTATGTCTGACTACACAGCACGCTGCACATCCTAGTGTACAGGAAGTGATGTAAAAGATGGCTTATTTCATTTTAAATAAGTCTCTCCAGACTTTAAATTGTAAATGGTGTGTATACAACGGCACATATTATGCAGCACTTATTTACATGAGGGGCCATTCAGGGTTCAGCATCTTGCCCAAGGGCAATTTGCCACAAAGTGTTCTGCTCTCAGTTGTAGATCAGCTCCAACCACAGTAGTTTTGTCAGATTCTGTATGTTTCTATTATAAATCGGGTTCACAGCAGAAAAAAAACAAACAAAAAACAACATTATTGCGTAAATACAGTCTTTTGGCGTTGAGGAAAAATGTTGGTGTCACAGTTGCTCATTTCGGAGGAGAAGCTCAGCTGCACTGAGCCGTGGATTGGCCAATAGAAGTCACAGTTTGAGGCGATATGGGGTTTGTAAAGCAGTTGAAACCCATCCTGCTTGTAATCACAGTGTAATTTGTGAGAGTTGCAACGACATTACCCGGAATGGCCACAAAACAAGGATGAGGTGAAATATTCTCACCAGAACTTTCTAAAAGCTTAATAATTGGATTAAAAAAAAAAAAAACTGTATTGTTCATACTCTATTTAAAATCCAGTGTGGCAGTAAGTTGTCATTCGGGAGTATATGCGCTTGTGCGTGCACCAAGGTTATGGCATCACCCGAGTCTCTCCCTAGTTACTACTTTTCCAGAATTCGGCTTATGAATGTAGTCAGACGACTGTGTGCTAAGCCATAGTGGGTCTTCTTAAAGAAAACAGCTCCAAAACCAATGACACAAAGGTCCACGGTTAATAAGGGGCCATCAATAATTAATTAGAATCATTTAAAGTTGCCCCCTTGTGGAGGTATCTCTTAGGCAAATAAGTAATTAAAATTGCTGTCCCGCATGTAATTACGGCCTGCAGTCTATGCCTGGCCTTCATTACCATATGAACATGTACAGAAAATCCCATGAACTGTGAAAAGTGGGTCCTCCTCGCTCTAGAGGCTGAGACTCGTGTGCCACCAGCACTCGGGCAAGAAAGAGGAAAAAAACAAGCCAGGGGAGAATGAACGAGGGGGCAGTCGGCATGATCTGAGTCATCTATGTGAAGGATGATGAAGAAAACGGATATTGGCAATACCATCCAACACCTGTGTGGGATCAGGGTGGGAGTCAAAGCCATGTGTATATTCTGGATTGGAGATTTCTTGCACAGCTAACAAAGCAACCTACAGGGGCAGGGGGCAACCCTGACCCGCGGCCATTTCTCTCTCTGCCCACCACTTTCCCAAACTTGCTTCCCTTCCCTTTAAGTAAAGGCTTTAAAAGACCCAAAAATAAAAGGCTGGCCACCTACCTCGTACTGCGTGATGAGACCATTGGGCTCTATGGGCTCCTCCCACTTAAGGAAGATCATGTCATCGAGCGGGGTGAAGGTCAGCGACTCCGGAGCGATGCCTCCAGGAACTGCAGCAGGAAAAGAGAAAGAGAGAGAAAGAAAACAACCTTCTCAGAAACAAACACTCTGCTCCAGCCTCAAGTTAATGGACCCTTGTGCAGGCAATGCCAAGGGGTGAAAAACACCTCTGACTGAACGAAAAAGCACCAGGGCCAGGGAGGGACCGGGGGGGGGGGGGAGGCAGGGAGGACGGGAGGTGATGAAAAGAAACCGTGGACGGGCTTGTTCCCAGCCCTCAGGATGAATTGAGATTCTGGCTTCTACTGTCTGATAACAGAGCACCATGTCTTGGAGGATGACAGTCGATTTTTCTTCTTTAGCACCTCACTGACAAACAAACAGCAAAGTAATCCAACCTGTGAACTGCCTGCGCACCTCTCTGCATTTTTTTGGCCTAATGAGATGCATCTTATTAAAAGAGGACAGCGAGGTTTTGACTCCCTGAAGTGCAGGACACTTCACCGAGTGCCGAAAATGAATAATGAGTCCCCGTCGGGCTGTTGGCTCTCCCGTGCCTTCTGGTAACACTCGTTGTTCGAATGTCACGAAACGAGAGAGTCCTTTTAAATGACACGTGACTGTGCTTGATCATTTGTCGCATGGACGAGGAAAAGGATGATTCATCTGAAGCAGAAGAGACTGAAGTGGAGGACAATGAGTGCCTGTGAAACATAAACCTGGCTGCATGTGCCATGATTAAATTATATTTCTATGATAACATGTAGGAACACACTTAACACGATGCAGGAAATGAAAGCTCCGGCAGAATGCTAGCATTCTATGTTCCGTTAAAGGATGCGATACTTGTGTAGGTATTGAGAGTTTGAATAATAAAGGTGCCATTTCTAAATGTGTCACTAAAAAAATAATTTTTCAAGGCAAACACTCAGATATAACATCATAATTCTTGCAAGTCAGCCTAAGATTTTCTTTTTTATCTCCAGCTTTCAGATGCCAAGTGTTGTGAATTATAGCCGTAACATTTCAAAGTTGTATTCAATTGATTGCGATAATTAAGTAACATATGATTTCAATGGAATATATATACTATACCTGCAAAAGTTAACAGAAAAAAAATCTGCTTTTCCATCGCTGTTGTTCACTTTTGTTTAGACATAACATATTCTGACTTTTTTCCAACATGAGGGATCATCTGACATCCTTTCTGTTCCATGATGTCTCTGTGTCCAGCTGTCACCTGCTAACTTGACCACTTCAACATTCCTTTAAGAACTTCCCTGAGTCTTTGACTCTTGTGCTTGTCCTGAAATAGTTTGCCTGCTCTTTCGCACTGAACGTGTGTGTGGGTGCGGAGACATTGAAGGAGACAATATCAAACCTCCTCGGCTTGTCTGTGTGCATCAGAGGCTGAGACGGAGGCAGGCAGAGAATCCTGGAGGAAAATCCTGCTCTATCCATGAATCTCTGACAGCTTCCGCCAAGCAGCGAGGACACAGTGTAAGCAAAGCGCTACACCGGCGTTTGATTGTTGAGCCCAATAGGAAACAGTCAGGAGGAACTGTCACCGGCTGCGGTTCAATTACGGTAGTTGTGAAGGTGACGGCAGCTCTCTGTGTGACAGGTGGATTGGGGACTGTCAGGCTGTCAGACTCGTTTTTCAACTGGTCCAAAAGCAAAACTTTCCACTGACAATCAACTATCAGTCGAGGAGGGGAAACAATCGGAAGTCTGTTTTTTTCCTTTTCCTCTCTTTTTAACTGGTCATAGTCAGAGCCCATGAATACAATTAAAACAAAAACAACTACAGGGCTGCGACCCGTCGGTGGAGTTTTGCAGTTTCTCCTGCACCGCTTGGTCTTTTCAAGTGTTGTTTTTGCATATTTTATCAGCACTGTGAAATAGATGAAGATGTCATTAAAAAAGAATCCCATCAAAGATGTCATCCCTGCTCATGCTCTCCACTGGGTTAGGAATATCCCTGAGTGGCATTCAATTACATTACAAGAGTCGTGCTTATTATATGTACAACAAGAAGCGTGTGACCTTGTGCACTTGTGCATTTGCATCAGAATGGGTCCATTCTGCTGACGTACACAGGAAAACGTTAATATGGAGATAAGCGAAACCATTTCACCACATTGCTACAGGCTGTGGCCCGGGCTGATTACTGCTCCGCTGGTCTCCATTAAGGCTGATCATCCAGCTTACTTTGTGAGTCAATATTTGTGTTTTTACCGCTGGTGCTGGATGACTAAAGGCGTAGATTCGTGTAAGGAGCACACAATAATTATCTGTGCATGAAGGAGCATGCACAGATAAGCTGGAAGTTCTAAAGCCTGAGCTGAGTGAGTATGACAAGACAGAGTTTTATACATAAAACACCCCTGCTCTGCATAATGAGATGTCGTTAAAGCCGCCCACTCACTGTCTTCCTCGGTCTGGAAGGTGACCTCCCTGCTCTCCTTCTTTCCTTCAGGGTTGGCCAGCGCCAGCCGGATGTGGACGGAGCGGAAGGGCGGCAGGTCCCTGAGCGTGAAGTGAGACGTGTTGCGCTCCACGGACAGGCACTCTCTGACGGTGGCGTTGTTCCCTCCGCTGCCTCCCGTTGACATGGAGTAGCGGTAGCACAGGGACAAGGAGTAGGTGTGGCAGCGGGTGAGGTTGTAGCCTATGGGCTCCCACTGAAGGGACAGCAGCCGCGGCTGGATCTCCGTGGCCGTCAGACCCCGCAACGCACGCATGGGCTCTGGGACGGGCAGAGAGCAGAAGTTGTGTCACTACAGGGAGCTCTAACAGGATCAGAGGCACAGCATTCCTCAGAAAGCAAACAACATTGCATGTAAAAATCTGCACAGAGATGCCAAAATATCTGCCATAAATGTATATTTCGTATACTGTGAAGAGAAAAAAAAAGAGATTAGGGCTGTATACCACAGTTGTTTAGGAATCAACTTCTAATTCTTCTTCCAATTATATTACATTTTTTTTATTTTTTAACTGGATTAAATGTAAGTCTTATAAACTCTTTCTGTATCCACCTGAGAAGCATAAGTATTTAACTAGTAAATGACTATCCTCTGGTTTGTGATGGGCGGGCAGTCTATTGTAGTGAACAGTGAGATTATCAGAGCGTGAGAATGACCAAAAAACAATGCACAAGCTAAACCCTTAAAGAGAGATGAAGCAAATAAGGGCTGCACAGAGTTGACCCACAGGTTGAAGCTCCCTGCTAAGACGGAGCATGACATAGATGCTTGGATTGGAAGATTTCCCGCCTCCTGTGGTCATGAACTTTGACCCAGTGAGCTCACAGCTGAAAGGTCAAAACTAATATTGTTGTCAGGGCGCTGCGTGTTAACCCAGAGGTGCAGCGGGGAGGATTTCCACACATCCTAAAGGAACACGGTGCAGAGCCACCGTTCCATGACAGTGAACATCGAGCCTTCTGAAGTGCTTCAGACTAATCTGGATGTTTCCCCGCGGAAGTAATCTGGCCACCTTCAATTGGCAGGAGCCCAAAAGGCTGAGCAAAGCAAGGCTGGATGGACAAAATATCCTGCGGGGGAAAAGAAATGTCCGGCTATTTTACTCCCGCTACCGCCTGGACATGATAAGCAAAAAAAAAACAAAACAAAAAAAACACGATCAGGTCATTTTTAGTCGGAGGGTATGGTTTCCTCTTGCTGCACAAGTTTGTGATTTATGCTGACAAGTGTGTTTCACCGTGACTGAGATTGAGATGGTCCAGGCCGGGATTCATATGGAATCAGATGCCTAATTACTGCTGTCGTGTGCGAACTCGTGTGAATACACAGGCCCATGTCCCTGTCGTGCAAAAATGTCCGGTCGCAAACGCGCATCTCTGCCCCGTAGCCTGGCCTGTGCTGCTGAGACACCAGATCAACCGAGACGAGGGCGATTCCTTCATTACTGCGTGGACAGGCAGTGCACAGTGGCTGGGGGGGCAGGGGGGGCCCTGCTGCATCACTAAACATAGATCAGAGCTGCTGCGTTTATTAACGAGGCAATGTCATAGAGGAGACATCGGTTCAGAGGGGACAGAGATGAGACGCAGAGGGAAATGTCTTCGAAGTCCTTGCTGATTTGAAACATGTTTGCTCTTCCCCAAAGGGTGCGACCGGCGTAGTTTGGGTGATTTGTGTTTCCACTGCCGACACCGCTGCAATCTAAAGGCTTTCCAGAGAACAGCATCAATCAATCATACCATAAAAAAGCCCTTTCAAAAATAAATAAATAACAGCATCGTACCGGTCATGTCAAAGGTGCTCGAGAATAAGTGAGTGTGTTTCTGCCTTTCTTTCCCTTTTTTGTTGTTGTATTTTTAACAACGTACGCCGTGAATAGCAGTCTAATCCAGCTCAAACCAGGCCGGCCACCAGAGGCCCGCTGACTGAGTGCTCAGTTTCTGCTCCAGACACCATTACTCATCATTACAGCGGCACCGCAGCGGGATCTGTCCTGTCCTCTCCACCCTCCAGTCCTCCACCAGTCCTGCCCCACGCTGACATTCAGCTCGATTAGCCTAATCAGAGGGATTAGCCAGAGGCAGAGGGGGCGAAAGACGCATGGTGGGGGGAAAGCCGGACAAGAGATGAATGAGGGAGCGTCCCCATGGGTCTGCACATTTCTTCTCATCCTCCTCATCTTTAACAGCTGCCTCAGTGAGCTGCCACTGAGGCCTGTCCCTCCCGCCAGGAGCAGCACTGGAATTATGATGGACTATCAGCGCACACCCTCATACTTACCACTGGAAGCACATGGGGCTGCTGGCACTTGTTCTTTAGAATGATTTCTGCGTGGGTCAATATGCAGAAATGGAAGTTCTAATGATGCTGATGCTGATAATAATAGTAATTTATTTTCGTACAGTTTTGCACATTTTTGAAGTCTCGCAAAAATAAAACCACCTCGCCTTTTAAAGAAGACTCAGGGATCAACTAAAATATCTCTGATGGCACCAAGATATTCTTTTTTTTTTGGAGAACTATTTTGTTGTATTTATGCATTTATGCATGGATCTTTCGACACTTTTCCACTTATGAAAGGATTCTCACAGTGAGAACACGGTGTCATTGACGGCTCGTAAACAAACCAACCGTTCTGATCTAAATCACTTTGTTTCGAGGTCGGAATTAAAGTGAGCACACCAAATGTTGCCATTAATCTCTTGTTGCACTGTTAATCTCCCGAAGAGCCGCGGCGACTGTGGGGCTTTGTAAATCCTGTTTGATCATATGGTGATGAACGCTTCTCCCTCTCGAACCTCTTCATGCTGAATGCCGCTGCAATACGAGCGAGATATTAGTGTTGCTATGCAGCAGCGTCGGCCAAAACAACAACATGTCTGAAGTGTTAAAGGGTGCGCTAATGGAATAATGATTTGCAGCCAGTTACCTGGCACATGCCGCTCTCTATCGATTCACTCGCTCCATCTATCTACATAAGTCCTGCACGGTGTTACAGAGTACGAGCACAGAGTCACATGTGCCTCCGTTCAGCCGGCCAACACACCGACAAGTGGCCGCGATTGTCAAATATCCTTGTACGGGCAGAGAACCCTGACATTCCGAATGTTTGGAAGGTTTGACGTGGCTTTACTCAAAGAGAATCGGCTTTAAGAATATCGAGGACCAGCAGCAAACAGTGAGGACGATCAATTTTGAACAGCAACTCTTTCAGCCACCAGAAAAAAAAAAAAAAAAAAGATGCTGCAATCATGTAAAAGCTCAGAGCACCTTTCAGGAGGAGCAGAGGAGGCTTTAACGCTGCGGTGCTTGAGCAGCGCGTCCGCTTTCATGCCAGAGCCACATTATTTGTTTGGCACCCGCACCTGCTGCAGCAGCCCTTGACAACAGCGATGCTGGAGTTTAAAACCCTCTGCACCACTTGAGCATAGAATGTCACACTCAGCGACTGTCCAAAAAGAAGGTGTCTGCCTAAAACGTCTCCCTGTGACACGTTAGGAAGATGAACTCGTCCGGGCTCCTGCTGTCTGAGGCTTTCTCCCCAAGGAGAGCGCTTCAGATCCGTGCAGTGGGAGTAGACAGGGGGCGGGGGAGTGGAAGACACTGGCAAGAGTGGATCAAAGAGTGGCGCAGGTGACAGGGGTGTCATGGCGTCTGCTTGACAGAGCGGCGGGGCGCCTTTCTCCAACCAGATGACGCGCACTGCGGCGAAAATGCAGATGAGGGGAAGCGGGAAGACCCTGCCCCTACCACGCGCACGTCATTACCTCGAACATTAGCACTAAGCTCCCGAATTAGTCTTTCTCCGACAGCTATGGCTCACATGCAGCGCTTCAACCACGAATCTTCACATGCCATGTGTTGCTTTTTCACAGATTCTGCGCCGTCCTCATCTTGCATATAAATGAGTGCAGATGAAAGCGTGCATCAGTTCTGCACGGAGATACGTACATGTGTTTTTATTAGAGGTAAAGCCGGGACGAACACGCACCTTCACACATCTAATGTGCCGCGGTGACGACAAACACCGTTTGTTCTCGGCCGGCTGTGGGCTCGACTACAAGTTGTGCGTCAAAGACGCCGGACGCGGCTCCCAGCTGCAGCTCAGACGACAGGTGAGTGAGCGTCGGAGGAGCAGGAGCAGACTGTACGTGCGACGTGCAGGAGGGGGCAGGTGGTCTCCTGTTTGTTGTTTGTTGCTGCGCGTCTGTTCGCTGGCATCACCATAACTCATCAAAAGTTGTATTATACTTTCTATTTAGCGCCCGAGCCGCTTCCTCTGATGTTGAATTAGTCATGGGGTGACTTATTGAAACAGTGCAGCTGGATAACAAACAAATTAATTCATTCATAAATAGCACTTTTGATTCCTCGCTTTCGCCCCCTCCCCGCTCAGCTTTTGCAGACTTTTAGCTTCATCAGTGAGTCTCAACAACACATGGTTTTCATCGGTTTGTTAAGGGAAATCCGAGCTAGCGGGTTGTTTGTCGTCATATTGACAGCTTCTCAACACACAACTTATTTATTTAAAGAATATAGGACGAGTCTTTGGCACTGAAAACGATGAATGAAGCAGGGAGGCAGTTTGTGAGCTGCTTTGGGATTTCTGTTTATAACAGACAAAATTTATTTTCAGTAACTGCGGTCAACCTCAGTGCAGGGGGTGGAGCTTAGTATGTGTAAAATTAAAACTCGAGACGTCCCATTATTTGTTTCCTACTGTTTGTTTTTTACCGGGTGTGTAAACAATCAATGAAAGCCTCCTCCGCTGCCATACCAGACTTCATCTGTCTCTGCGTTCGCATCTGAAGCGCCAATTTGCTTCACTGCCACGGAGGGAGATTCAGTGCTTGACCCGACTCACCTGCACACTTGGTCCTGCTGATCAGAGGCGGCCCTGGGGCTCCGGTGCCCCCCTCCCCAGGCCGGGTGAGCAGGACACTGATGCGGTACTCCGTGTCTGGCTCCAAGTGCCAAACCTTGTAGGTAAGCGAGCCCACGCCGTGAGTCTCGGTCAGCGTGGACTGGCTGGCCCGGTACTGGATTTCTCGCCGGATGACTGGTCCGTCCCCGACGATGGAGTTGGTGTTGAGCTGGATGATGAGATAGGTGGGCCCTGCCCGCAGGAGCTGGGGGGGTGCAATCGGTGTCGGAGGCACTGCAATAAAGATCACGTCAATGTCTTTTATGGTATATTTAATGTAAAATCCTCTTGGAACAAAGTATGTGGCGCTGTTTATAAGATGGATTAGTCAGAAACACAATGAAAATCTGTCCTTGAACAATGATGAAAAACAATCAAACTGCCATTTTCAGCAGGAAACAACCAAATCACCAGCAAAGGAGAAGTCAAGGATTCCTGTCATGGACTGTCTCTTTTTTGTTTTATAGTTGCAATAACATTATTTCTGCTCTGGTGGAGCATAGAGTCATAAAGGTCCTTTAATTACATCAGGGCTATGAGTAAGTGTGGGAGAGAGAGGGGGAGAGAATCTTGAACTGCAAAGTCTTGAGGACGAGCTTGTTTGCGTCGACGGTTGCAAAACTAATTTTTCTTGTCTTGTTTGACAATCTCATCCTTTTCACCGTTATCATCCATCAGACGGTGCTGAGTGAACGGACAGACAGCCTTTCTGTCTGTCATCATCGGAGTCACAGTCCAGACAGATGCTGAGCGCTCGTTTACAATCGCTGATTTGAGTCATCCTGCAAAACTGCCTAATATCACATTGCAAATGATACCAGCATGCACGTTAGAGAAACAACTTAACAGAACGTCTCAGTTGTGGAATAGATTAAAACACCATGTATTGATGTCAGACGCACTTAATAAATTAGCACCTAAATACTTGTCTGACGTGCTTTTAACACGTGCTCCCTCTGGATCGCTCTCATCCTCCGACACTGGCCTTTTAGTCGTTCCCATGGTGAGGATAACGAAATACAGAGCAACAGCAGTTAGTGTTTATTGCCCTCGGAAACTGGCCGCCACAGGAGCCAAGGGCACCACAATCTGTAAACACCTTTCAAAGGAGTCTTAAATACACCCTTTTAGCTCGGCGCCTCTTTCATACTTTGTCATGGACTCTTGTCGTAATATTATTATCAGA
The DNA here is from genome assembly GCA_016785235.1 of Pseudorhombus dupliciocellatus. NCBI lineage: Eukaryota > Metazoa > Chordata > Actinopteri > Pleuronectiformes > Paralichthyidae > Pseudorhombus > Pseudorhombus dupliciocellatus. The sequence goes on along the minus strand of JAFBJW010000149.1, from coordinate 245,241 downwards.
ATTATTCAAATCCCGTTATTTGATTTCCCCACTGATTTCCTGATGCATCTTTGGAACCATTAAGCCCTTTGTTTTGCAACTCTGCACGCAGTAGAAATACCTTTCAGTTTGATTAATGTTAAAAATGAATCAGTCCCGTTGCTTAATGTCCCAGAACACTGGTGGCCAGCCTGTCGATCAGCTGTGTCGGTTTTCAGTTCACAGTCTGTTCACAGAATACCTCCGGAAATATCAAAATGGTTCCTTCCTAAATGTAGCTCACCTCTGACAATGAGTTCTCCGAAGTTGGAGACGGCGGCCCCTTTGGAGGACAAGGTGACGCAGCGATAGAGATCCTGCTCGCCACGTTGTGCCTCCACCTGGAAAGTCGCCATCAGCCTCTTGTGGCTCAGCCGTGACAGCGAGGACGTGTCCAGCACCACGCCATTTCTCCGCTGACAGCCGGAACAGAGGGGGAAAAAGACGCACGTCAGAAACGAGCACACCAGCATGACATCACCTGAAGTCTTTTCAGGTGATTAAGAGTGGGCAGCGGGCTGAGAGGCAGACAGGAAGACAAAGGAGGGCTGGAATTAGCCACATGGGAGGGCCAGATAATAAGTATGTGATAAATGTCACGGGTAACAATAGTGTTTTTGTTCGCTGAGGCTGGTGACACAGGCCTGCAGGGATGTTGTCTCCAGCACAGGGGCTCGAGCTGACATCCCCTCGTCTCTTGCCATGCTAATGTGTCAGCGCTGCAGGCACGCTGGCAATTGGCTCAACCAGTGGAACAGGGAATCAGAAGACAACACTCCCAATGTTCCAGGTGCAGGCTACACCATACGCAGCTCCCTCACAGAATAAGCAGATTATTATGTAAGCTGTCGCCTGCTCATGCTTTTCACAAGTAAGTAGGTTTGACATCCACATGTCTGAATTGGTTTAGGAGGATAGAGGAAGAAAAAAAACGCAGTGCTGATAAAAAAATATGAAATTAGATGTACAGTGGAAGTATACCACGGCCTTGTGGGGACAGATTAGAGCTCATTTTACCGTTAGCTTTGGAATCAATACATTCTCTTCTTTCATATTACCTCAGAGGACCTTTTTTTTTTCATTTTCAAAACTCCTCTGTTTTGGGGTTTGAAGTTCCTATTTGAAGTAGCGCTCTCAGATATCAGATTTCCCTGCAGGATTTTAGTGCAGTGAATGCTCCTGTCATGTGGTATTGAAGAGTAGGAGCAGTACATCACTCACATTAGGACATGTTAAGGTAAAAGGTTGCATTCTCAAACCTCCATTGCTGCCTTAGGAATACTTCATAAGAGAACACAATTAACATTTATATGCAGCTGCTGAGACACATTTCACTGTCATCCAGTGACATTAGCCCCATTGACAAACTAGGCTGATGCACTGATCAAATGATCGAACAAAGATTAGACTGAGGTTTTCATTATCAGAGCGGTAGTCCAGACAGAGAAAAACTAATTTATAATCATCAGAGGAAAAACAAAACAAAGCATGCTTTTCGACCCTGAGTGGGATGTTAAATCAGATCAGAAACAAATCAGAAACCAACCTGCAATTAGAAGAAAAATGAATAGATAGCGCTGTCTAACAGATTTCATCTTTGGTATCAACACACCTCTTCTTTCATATAACCTTAAAAAAAATGTTTCGTAGTTTTGTTATTCTCAACACTAGTATTTTCATTCAAAGTAGAGCTTGCACATTTTATTTTATTGAATGCACATATCTGCTCCTGTTTGCCCTGCATCATGATGTAATTACGAGCCGCTGACATAGGTATCCAGGTTTGGACCCCAGGATAAAGCTAAATGTTGAACGGCTGTCTGCGACTCACCGGCCACAGGACAGCAGAGGGAATATGTTGCATATTGATTAAGACAAACTATGCTATCAATTTGTGCGGGCTACTTAAATAGAATAAAGAGTGCAGACCGGTCCAGAGAGGACCTCCACGGCACCAAGGAGATGAAAGGGAAAGCATCAATTAGCGGCCTCAGTGTGATCAAACAGGCCCTGATCAACACATGGAGGAACAGGAAGCAGTAATGGTTTGTGATATATCTCTGTGTACTGCTGTTTCCAAGTGTGTGTGTGTGTTTACCTTAATGAAAAAAGGAGGGAGGAGTTGAAGTGCAGAGATGTTCACTGTCAAATTACAAAATATAAGCCTGGCATTGTTTATTTTCATGTGTGTCGATCTGTCAACATATTTCTAAAAGTGCTGAAAGATAAATAAATAAAAAAGGTCTCATTCACATGCCGATGATCTTCAAAGGCCTCAGTTCAGAGAAGGGAGAAGGGGGTGTGAAATAAAATCAGGCAGAAACACAAGGGATGGATCACCAAGTATACCGAGATCTCATTTGCAAAGCGCCTTCTCCCTGTTGCCGTCATTTCAAAAGCACTTAGATGTGTGGGCTTCAAGGCTGGAGGAAGAGTGGAGTCATTCAGAGATGGAGTTTTTTTTTTGAAGGCTAATATTAGCTCATATTAAAAGCAGGGGGGAAAAAAGTAAACTATTTTCAGTCGCTGCATTAGAGAGATGACTTCAGGGTCTGGAATAAAGTTAATGGCAAAACAATCAAGAAGCTGCAAAAGCAGAGACGCGTGCTTTATAATCCTCCAAACCCTCCGATGACTAATTTCCCCACGAAAACATGACCATTAAAAGACACACTCTGAATCACAAAGCGGCTGCATTATTGAACTACATCACGATTTATTAATGGCATTATTCATGTAAGATGACGTCTCCCATTTTCTTAAACAACAACTCTAACATTAATCCCAAGGTCTGACAAGGAGGTTCCAGCTCTTTGCCAACACACTTCAGATATTAACAGAGATTTAGGACTACAATCGGCAGCGATGGAAACACAGAACTTAGTGATCTGCCCTTCTATCGGGTTTATATACGCTAAACAAACCCAGCTAATTCTAATAAATGTAAAACATTTATTAGTGTCATAAGTCCATAAAGGTGGGAGAGTTGGAAACAGCTAATCCAACAGAAGCCTGTGCAGCTAGAGCTGTACACCACATCCTCAATTCTCATGTATCACAACAACGACACAAGTTTTTTTTTTTTTTTTTTTAACTTGGACACGTGCACGTTTCAGAATCCACACCCTGGCTCGTGCTGGATATCAAATAAAACACTGCAGTGTCCGTGCCAGAGAGATGAACAATATGTTCCTTCAGGTATTAACAACCTTTCCAGCAAAAGTACGACTGTTTACTCAGCCACTTCTGCCATGTAAATATAAAGCAATTCCTCATAGACTCATTGTTAGGTACAAACTGAAAATGTGCATGATAAAATCCCCTTCATGGGCAGAACAATTATGCTCTGGTGTAAAATTGAGTGGATGTGTAAAAACTGAAATGTCCCTTTATAAATCTGTTGACATAAAGCAGATTCCCTTTAGGGTTCAGTTCGCCTCATGAGCCCCAGGTTGGCTGTTGTCACGGCTCAGTGATCCGACTGTGTCTGTATTGAACACGCAACATGACTGAAAGCTTCTAACTGGCCGTTCCATCATGTTGATTAGCTCCGCCCCTGGTACGTCCCTTTCCTGTCACCTATTTGAGTAACAGAAGTCATTTTGAGTTTGTAACCTTCACGTAATGTGGTATTTTAATATTCTTCAAGACTTGAACAATTGGAACAATTGTCCTGTAGATAAACTTTAATAACCAGAAATATTGTGTTCCAGTTAAAAGTACTCACCATAATGAATCAGGTCTCTGTGGGGCTTCAGCCAGTAATTTGAAATCATGATATTATGAGTTCTTACCTCTTTGAGGAGGTATAACCTTCAAACCTCAGCATGTGGTCGCTAAAGTACGTCTCCAGCTGTTTCTAATGTAAACACACATGTCAGGAACGGAGGGAGCAGCACCCACAGGACAGAGGTCTACGATGGTTTAACTCTGTCATCTCAGCTCTCTGTGTAACCATGGCAACTACAGGCAAGGTAAACAGTACACCTCGTCACTGGCAGAGAACAGATCAATGATGAAACATCCACTCTGATTATCAGTTCCAGGACAACAGACGAAGCTCGTCGTCAGTTATCCCCCGCCCCCTTTATTTTAAATTAACAACATTAGCTCTGTTAAGCTGTCTAATGGCATTTCTGCACAGCAGCAGCCCGTGGTGCTCAGGTAGCTGTGTACCATGGCAGCGCTGTTACACCCTGCTGATGCCCATTCAAAGTGCACAAAACAGCTACAAGCCAGCACAGTGTTCTTACAGGGAACGCAGCTATTGGTTAATGAGGCATCGCAGATACAAGGAAGGTGGCCAGGACAGGTGCTCCCAGCTTCCTCCTCGGCTGAGTCCTCCGCAGCAGACATGCAGTCTATGCCATTATAGTTATCCGCACAATTTGAGTTAATTAATACACAGGGACAAACATTGACACTGTTAATTTCAGGGATAGAAGCAAGCACATTCTCGCCGGGGACTTTAATTACCTCCACCAGGAAGGTGTGTTTTTACTCTTTCCTCTTTGTTGGTTAATTGGCTAGTTAGTTAGTTAGTTAGTGAGAGTGCCCATAAACCAGATTAGAAATAAAAACAACTGAATGGATTTCCACAAAATTGGGTAAAATGATGAGTTGTGGGTCTGGTAAAAATTGTTGTTTGTTTGTTTTTATTAAATTTGTCCACAGAATATTTATTGGATCACCATTAAAAATGTGGCACATTCAAGGAACAGACATCTGTGACTGAGTGAAATATGATAAAAAGACCCTCAAAAATATTATTATATTTTTGTGTCAGCAGAATTAATCTCTGATAGTCAAAGTTTCAACATTTAAGAGGGAACAACTTCATATTTATCTTTTTACATGTTTCAAATTTCGGCCAACTCATAACCCTTCAAGGCATTTTTATGTAAATGCACCAGGAATCAAATTATAAGTTCTATGAGTAAAATACTCAGAGAAACACGCGAGGAAGGACAGAATACACACTGCAAGCTATTATTATTAAGAACTCACTACAATGAGCGCAGTGAGTGAAACTAATGTTTGATCGGCCTGCTGCAAAGTGAATGAGGCCCACACAAATGTATTTGGATCAAGGGGGGAAACTTGGCAGCCTCCTGAAATAGAGCATTTATGTGGTGCAACACACAACCAAGACAGTTACTGATGCTAGGATGTGAGGATGAGGATACTTATGTGAGCATTCTAGTTGATTCATTTGGATTTTTATCGCATTTAAACTGGAAAAGTCATATTTTGGTTTGAATAAAATATTGTTGGCTTAGGTTTTCTAATACAAAAACCCATTATATCATTAATATAATGTATTCGGTCCACAAACTAAAGCGTTATCGACCTAGAAGTGAGCGTACCCTCTGATTGGTTTAGTGCACGTCACACACTGAACACCACCCCGACCAGTGTAAGAGAGCAATTACAGCGCTTTCAGACTGCTTCCAGTACAGTGACCTTTTCGTCTCCCTTTAAAAATGTACAAACACATTTGGACGTGCCCTATATGAACTTGCTCCGTCTGCTTAGCCTGGAATTAGAGCCCCATTACTCATCTTGATGTGTTGTCATCTTGTTGGTTAAATTAAATCTTTGCTAGAGACAAGTGCCGCTGTGCTCGACATCATCCCTCATGTGGGCATGATAAGACCAAGTCAAATTCTTCCTTGGAAAATAGGAATTCACCGTGTGTCTGCTGCAACCTTTTTGTCTATGGCGTTGATAAGAGTGTACCACTTCTTAAGGTCAGTACGGGGTTCATTAGTACCTGAAGGCTTTGAGGCTTTATGGCAGTGGAACATGAACTTTGGATTTACCTGCTGTCCAGAAAGCTCACATTATCAGCAGCTCCAATATGACTTTGATGGGAGTATGTCCAGCAGCCATTCATGTCAACATAACTGCTGTGAGCATCAGAGCTGTCAGCTAAATGCCAAACGTGTAAATGTCTGCCTGTCTTCCCTCTGTGTCACTTCCCCTTTCTGTGCTCGCCGGCCCTCCTCTGCGATACAGGTGTTGAGACGCGGGGCCCGGCTGTTCAAGCAAAGATAATGAACAAAAACAAACAAAGCAAAACATTTCCTCACCTCCAGGAGGAACGGGTCAGTCTCTGAAACTTTGCCCGTGGCGACGCACTGGAACGAGGCGTTCTGCCCGGCGTTCACCTCCACGTCACCCAGCCGAGAGAAATGAGGCACCTTGTCTGTGGGAGAGGACACGGAGACACATGCCATGATGCACGCGGCACATCTGGAGCGGAGCATCACTGTCTTCATATATTCACAGATGCGAGACTAATTTATTCAGTGCCTGTACATTCAGTAGCTAGATACACCCTCACCATCAGGCACGCATAGTGTAGAAGTGCAGGCAAGTACAATGAGCATGTGAACATACAGTTTATATATGCAGCCTACATACCGTGTGAAAACAAGCCCCTAAACATGCAACGTTATGAAGTGAACTTTGCAGTTTGAGTTTCGCTCGACAGGCAGAAGACACATAATCACTGGGAGGTATATACGAGCTGACATGTTAAGACAGAATCCAACTTTGTTTGAAACTCTCAATATTCTGTCTTCACAGATTTTAATTTGCCCATAATATAATGAAGTAAAAAATGAAATTGTTAATGGTGAAACGTGAAAGAGGGATACAGAAAAAAAGTTTAATATAGTGAAAGCAACAGTGCTATTGTGTTAAAGGGTCATTGTAGGTAATATGTTTATGGTGCTGGAGTTAATATTCAAGAGCATAAAGACAAGCAGGTAAAAGTACTGCTCATACCCCTCATTAAACAACAGTACTACCTCTATTTGGTAAAACTCCCATTGGCCACATTAAAACAGCATTTTTTTTTTTTTTTTTTTTACTTCTTGTCCAAATACTTGAATTCAGGCGTTTAAAAAAAGTCCTCTAATCACTGCACACTGTTTGTTTCTCCTCTTGTCTCATTCTGTTTCTGAGCCTTGTCTCTTCTTATTTCTGTCTCTGTTGCCAGATGGTTCTCATTTTCAACACGGGCCACATCAGTAAGAAAGAGGCACGACACATAAAAGATGGAATATTTTGAGTATGCTCATTTCTCGTTAATACGTCGTCTCACATATGGTTTTCGTTTTAGCGTTTCACTGCCATCGAGAAGCCAGGCCAGCATATGTTGTATGAGTTTTTTTAAATGATCCGTTCAAATGAGTCTTGCACTTCACATATGTGGTATTACATAAATATTACAGGAAACATATAAGTACAAGTGTCTTAAAGCAGTTAAAAATGTTTCATGAGGCCTATTTTAACAACTCATATTTAAGTCTCCATATTTTTCTTGTGCCCCAGTCATCTATGGCAGTGAGCTGACATGAACAATACCAAGACCCTGAAACTAAAGCAGCTTTTTATAATTCAAACCTCCACTTCTCCTGCTATGACAACTCACTGGTAAGAAGGCTATAAAGCATCAGATGGAAGAAAATATATTTATTCTAATAACTTTCAGAAAGTGGTTCTGTCAGGGCTCAAATCATCAGGACTAAAACGAGTTGTGGACTTCACCTTGTGTGTTTGGATTTCAAAGTTGACTTTGAATTAATCTGAAACTCACCCTCAAGATGTTTATTTATTCTGAATAGGGTGTTGAAGGGTACTTATCTGTCCTTTTCTACATATCTTTGAAATGGTCTGTACTTATAAAGCACTCTTCCAGTCTTGACAACCACTCAAAGTGTTATAGAGTACATATGAGCAACACCTTTTTCGGAGCCATTTGACAAATCATTATCTAAATTTTCATGTCTTACATTATACACGCGATGGTAGTTTAGCATTACCCCACCAAATACTGTCGAGAGGCCAAAGCTCTCAGCACATTTACTGCTGTGGGCAAATGCCTCCCATCAACTTCATTCACACATTTGCAAATATTAGAGCTTAAAAAGCCACCATTAAAGTTTTAAATAGCCACAGCTGAAATAAAGGCAGTTCTTTATTTACCGTGTGAAGTCTTAAATCCTGGCTAATGATATTTGAATGCAACGCTAACTTTCAAAATATTGTGATGCCTCTAGCCTTTACTCTGGTAAATATATCCTTCGGCTGATGACTCTCGACTGGAAGATTTGTATTTTTTTTTTTAATCAAATAAACTCTAAGCATGCAGACAGAGCAATTTGTGATTTGCCATAAACATGAAGCAATAAATCTACATTTTATTCATATAATTGCTTAGCAACACTATTAACCGTCACTGAGAAAAATTAATTTCAGATCTTAAAGCCCAGTAGTGTGGATGTGTGGCCCGTCTTTTCCTAATTAAAACCATGAAACATAAACAGAGGCGAGGTAATTTGAGTCTCCGGCTGTCTGAGGTGTTGGCTCTCTGAATTAGTAATGCTGCCTCCCATGCTCGTTACAGGAGAGATTGATCTTGACTGGAACTCGTGTTCAGAATAAAGACGTGGACTCTAGTGGAACACAACACTAATGCCAAGTGAGTGTGAATGCAAACTAAACAAGTTGGTTTGGAGCTGAATCTCTTCTAAGGGGGAAATTATTCTTGTTATCGGTGAGGAAATGAATGTCAACTCAACCAGTGGTTACTTACTTTGTGTCAGCTAGTGGTGTGTGTGTGTGTGTGTGTGTGTGTGTTTTCAAGGGTCAGTAAGGGTGAGTGTTGTTCCAGCTGCTCCAGCTGCTACCCACAATGCCTTTCAACAAATTGATCAAAACTCAAAACCAAAAATATCGCACTTAAAAAAGTTTTCAGATTTTTTTGAGATGGGTCTAGATGTCAATTCACAGTTCATAACATGAGAAAAACCAAAACAGACTATGTCCAAGTCCAAGAATCTTTCTCTACACCTCTGTGGTGAGGCATGGATCAGGACAGTTCTAGTCTTCAGTGTCCCAGGTGCAGAATGTCCCAAAAAGATGTGAGAAATCTGGGATCGGGACTTGTCTTAAAGTTGTTTTTCTGTCTCAAATGACAAGACATGACGAATGTTGGTGACCGAGAACCATCACTCACTCCAACAGGGTTTCAGCTGTCTTATGGAAGAACCTGCCAGAAGGACGGCCGTCTCTGTAGCTTAGAGTTGTGCCCAAGAACCTTGAACCTTTGACAGACTACTGAATTTAGGGTTTCAGTATATTTTAGATAGAATAGAATAGAATTTTTTTTTAAATAATTTCAATGAATTTCCAAGGGTCCAAGTGGCACCATCCATGAAAGGGCATGGCAGAAGGGACAGGGTGACAGAGGACAATTGGTAACCTTTGAGCTGATACTGGTTCAGAGAAACTAAAATTCTAAATTCACATTTCCTGTTTTTTTCTTCTATTGAGGATTTGATGATTTATAACCTGCAGCCTGCCCCATTTTTTCCCTTGAGCCAGAAAAGAAAAAACTGAATTTCATGAGCTCATAAATAACCAGTGTATTATATCAGTCATTAATATTTCCACACACACACCCAACTACAAAACAAGCCCAGTCTTTCTGACAGACGGCCATTGTGGATTGAGGCAGACATATTTGAGAGAGGTATTATTATGCTTTCATTAGTAGATCAAATACCTCAACTAAAAAAACACTCTAGCTTTGATTATCCTTTGATATTTACATGAGCAGAAGGTCCCCTCCCACCACCATGTTGGTCCATCATGTTTCTATTGTAGCCCAGAATCAACAAAACATGGGTATTCGATTGGTATAAAGCCTGAGTGCTACAAGTCAATCATCAAAAAATGAATAAATAAAAATGATAAACACAACAGCTATCCTGAGAATGTCATTCATATCCAGCTTTTTAAAGTAAAAGTAAACAACTAAGGTTAGTACACACCTGTTATATTGTAATCTAATGCCCCCCAACAGGCCATACATTGAACTGGATTCATCTATTTCATGAAAACCCAGTAAAGAGCTGATATTTAGATCTTATGACCTCCTTTCTGAATGAATGTGGTTTGTTCTGGAAGACAACACGGGTCAGTGCAGCTCTTCTGTGGTCTGTGCTTACTGGCAGATCCATTTGGTTTTGTCTCAGGGGCTGAATCATGCTGGAATCGGGTCTTTGATGACAAGTACAACATATGCAAAGAGCCTTGTACAGAAAGACCGATGCCGATTGTAATAAAACTTAGCATAATATAACATTACCGGCATTTTGGACGCTCTAATATCCCAGTGATTACAACGGGAACAAGGAGCTACCGAAAAGGATCAAAGTCGAACCACTAGCTGTCCTTTTCTTGTCCGCTGCATCGCATTAGCTGTAATAGTACTCAGCTGGGAGCGTAACGATCAGAGGAAAAGGTCAGCCATTCTGCCGGAACGAGAGAGAAGCCCCCCGCTGTGTCGGCGTGCCTCCGACACTCAGACAGGTAGCAGGTACATGTGCTTCCTGTCAGTCGGACGCCCTAAGTCTTCAATCACTTCCAGGAAACTGTTGAGCTTCAGGGACCGGCCTCAGTTCCCCAAACTCTCGCAGAGGTCAGCGTGTAGGCAGTGAGCGGTGCAGAGTGGGTTACTTACAACAGGGGTAATTGAGCAGCACAATGTCGTCCAAGGCAATGTAGCCCTGTCGCTCTCCGGAGACAGTCGCTTCAAAGATGACCTGTGGAGACAGTGGACCAGTTGAGTGACTGTAGACCGTTCCATGTTGAGTGGCAGCACAGTTGACAGTGTGAGGAATGAAGGGCTTGTCAGCAGGAAATACAGACTTTTAATTAAATGCACAGTAAAGTTAATCTAAAGTTAGTGGAAAGTGTGATATTGCCATTAAAATAAAAATCAACACTATTATGTGATCTTTCAATATGCAGATCTATTCACACTGAATCCTTTCACCTCTCTTAAAGTCCAATAAAAAATACCTTACTCTGGTATAGCCCCTCAGAGTCAAAAAAGCAGCGCTCCCGAGACATGATTTTCTACTAAAAGGTCATTTTGTACTTCAAGGTCAAATTGATCATAAACTTCTAACACTGCCCTGGACAGATGTGATGCAACCACAAGACGATTCAATGTCCGGAAACTTGTCGGATTGTGTAAACCTATACGGCCAGATTCCATCATAGTTATATTTGAATGAATGCTGCTTATAATAATATGCTGTGAGATCAATGCCATTCAAGGATACTGAAAAATAAATATACAAAAAGGATAATCTTGACACATAATGCATGTAAAAGAGTTTGTCTAGTGTAAATGTCAATGCCACACTATATGTATAAAACTTAGGATTTGTCATTTGATGTAGGGTAAGCGTGAGATGTTTTACCTCATCTGGCCTTGTAGTGCACAAGGCATGAATAAATTCCTGTCTCCTACTCGTCTGTCCCCTTTACCTATTCATGCAGCAGCCGAGGGTGTCCTTAAACACAGCTTAAATATTCACTCACTCATCTAAATGAACCGGGCGCATGCAGAGCCTCATAGTGAATCAGGAGGCCTCCCAGAGAGCAGGAAAAGTCATCCTGGGTTTCCATGTAATCACAGTCAGCAGGGCCGAATCATTTCCTCTACAAGCAACTCTTCACTTTTTGCTGCAGTGACAAACTCTTAACTTGAGGTTGGACTGCGGAGATGAAGTCTGTAACTTTGCTTTGCATCGCAAGTGTGCACACGTGTGCTGGTGAGAGAATTCCCCTCACACCAACCCCAGTTCTTTCTGCAGAGGCCAAGTGGAAGTCAGTCTGTGACCGTGCAGTCAGACGAGCAAGTGTGCAGTGTTGACAATGCATCAGGCTTTAAGTGCCTCAGGCCAATCAATACCACAAAAGGCTTTGGCAGATGGATACAGACAAAGGCTTTCTTTCCACTAATTTATTTTTATTTTTCATCCCCATGTCGGGCCATTAGAGACGTCGGACCGATAAGCTATTCAATTCATCACGCGTCAGCGCACCCAGCATCATCGATTCGCTCCTCACTTCGAGTCATCATTAAGATCCTCCACACTGCCCTCGCTTATAGAAAAGTGTGTTTGAGTATGACTTCACCAAACCATGAGAAAGAAGTGGCAGCCAATAGCTGGGCACATGCAAACTGCTGCGGTGGGATTTCACGCCGTCTGAACATCCAACCCATGGCGTCAGAAATGAGACAGCAGCTTTGGCATCCCAGTGCAACTGTAATAAAATTAAATCAATAGCTACCTTTCTAAATGCTGTTGACAAATACTGTTACCATAGCAACCCCTCCTGCACAACTACCCTCCTCTGAAGCATAAGATAAAAGAAAAACTGCCAACTGAGCAATCAGCTTATTGAAAGAATAGAGATCCCCTTTCTACAGGATTGAGTGAGGCACGCAGATATATTCAAATTCAGCATTTAAGTATTTTAGTTTAAGCCCTGTGAGACACATAGGGATTTGTGAAATTTGATTCATTGATTGAGGTTTGAATCCAGAGAAGTGAAAGCAAAAAGCAGATTTTTTATGTTTAAATATATCCGAAAAATTCCATTCAGTTCATCTGGTTGATAATTATGCGACAGACTTTAGAAAGTGGGTCACTTTGGGTTTAAAACATGACACACACACACTCATTTTTTATTTAGAATTTTACTACCAGTGGACTTTGTGATAAATGATTGAATAATCTTATTTGTCATTAGGATTTGAGAGAATGAAAGGATGATTTAATTTTTTTGGTCAGTAAGAAAAAAATAACTTATTTCAACATTTTAATAGTTTCTTGCTGTAATTGCTGTGCTGTTTTTATTACTTGGATATTTGCTTCTTGTTTTGTATAGTTTAACAAAACTCTTTTGTTTTGAACCGATTCATTTTTGTGATCTGACTGCCCCCTCAACATTATTAACCAGTTAAAAATCCTTTTGCATGTGCATTTTGTGTCGCTGCGTGTGGGGCTTGCAGGGCCACCATATTGGAGGGAGTTGCAAAATTCTGTAAAGAAGGGGGATACGATGCAGGAATATCAATCAACAAATAGGAAAACGCTGCATCGGTGGAGGAAATAGAAAGTGGAGGATGGAAGCTCGGGCCACATTGATATTGTTTGTCATGTGGCCTGATAGAATCTTTAATATTTGATAACAGAATTTCACATTTTTTCCAATACTCACACAAGTAGGCACCGAGAATGAGAAATCTATTTCTGCAGACAATATAAAAAGATAGATTTCTTTTTTTCTTCTCCAATTGAGAAAATCTGGTTCAAGGTGATTTCATCCTCCGGCCTTCTCTCAGTGTCTGCCTGGCTTTTGTTGTGATGAAACCTGGAAACATAGAGGAGGCTTGTAACGCCGCAATCTGTGAGGTATGAATCAAGGTTTGCTTTAGTGTGAGCAGCAGGGGGGCATCTCACAGGATGCAGCTCGGTGTCATTGTCAGTGAAGCGAAGGAAATGAGACGAGGAGGCAATCCAAATTGGGAAGTCCTGGCACAAGAGCAGCGAGCGTTGCCGGTTAAGGAGATGGAAGCAGCTGGACGGCCCCATTTGATGTAAAAAGCATGCAAGCATTTTAATATGTGCCTCCTGCAGCATCGCGCTTGGCTCATAAAATTCAATGCCGGGGAATTGATAGTGTCGAGTAACAAAATCCATACTGCGTCCCAGGAGGCTTCATAGTGAATACATAAAACCAAGAGCAGTTGCATTAGCAGGGATTGCACTGAAAACACGATTCCACGCTAATGAATATTTTTAGCTATCAAGTTTTCATTACAGCGCCGGGCAAATTATTTATTTATGTGCACTCGTGGTAAAACCCATCAATCTTCATGAGGGCTTTAATTAATTTAACGACTTACATGCAGTCGTTTGAAAATCGCAACAATGCCCTGTTAATTGATTTCTCCAGCCAGAACAAGCCAACACAATTGATCCACATTGGCACTGTGGCAGTGAAGCATTGGAATATATGACGTGCAATTGAGCCCGTCCTCTTCTCGCTGCAGTCTGAGAAGACACAGTGAGGTGGAGCGCTGCTGGGGCGGCAGCTGCAGCCTGGCTGAGACAACACTGGATGTTTTGTCTTCAAAAAACTTTTTTTTCTATATATAAAATCTCCATATCCACATAATATCTTGTAATTATTTTGATTTTTACTACTATCCAAGTGTTTGATACATTTTTTATGTTTAAATCTCACAGAACGGAAGTAATGAGATGAGTCACCCGCCCTGGCAAAACATCCTGCCTGAAAAATTCATGTATATGACAGACAGAAAGAAATACTATCAGATGAATAAATCCATCTGTGACGACAGTGACTTTTATTTTGCCTGAAGGTGAGTATTTAGTCTCAGAGCTGACTAACTTGAAATGCTTTTGTTGTGTAGAGGGTCTATTGATAACCAATTACAGACAGCACTGACCCAGAGACTGGGATAATGCATTTCCTGTTAGGGCTTCAAATCAAAGTCATCCTGTGTTTCACTACTTCAGCTCTGACACGGTTGAGTGATCAAACTTGGTTTTCTACCTGTGGTTAGTGAGACAATCTGAAGCCAGAGTTTTGTTTTTATGTAGACTGCTAATTGTAGATAAGTCATTACAGAGACATCTATAAAATACAGCTTGCAGCTAAAGGCCACCCATGGGTAGTATCACAAACTGATTTATGGCGTCTAGCTTATTTACATTGAAGATAAATACATTTTAAAATCAGTCATAAGACTCCATAGTGAGATGCAATTTAAGATAGTAGGTTACATAAAACAAAGAGCAACCGGGAGTAGTAAAAGAACAAAGGAAATCTAGAGGGATACGTCAGCGTTTCAAAAATAGCAGCTCTTTAACGCTGCTCCTCTTCCCTCGACCAAACTGAGCAGGCCTGACACTCTCCCATAGAAACGTCTGTTCACTGCAGCGGCACAGCGTGCTGGAGGATGTAGGGTCATGAACTCAGCTCAGATTCGCGCTCTGATCAAATCTGGTTGATAGCCAGTGGAGCTTCTGCAGGTGGAGACGTGCAGCAGGAGGAATGAGGCAATCAACAGCTGTTCTCGCTATATTACTATAAGCCTGCATGCTGCTGCAGTTGATAAATGATGGAATATTGAGCGTGGCCTCACAACCTGATGAGGCATCGCGCAGAAAACATAATCAGGCAGTGGAATCACACTAATATGGAGTTAACATAAACTAAAGTAGTTTGAAACGATGGAGGTGTTGGACAAACAGAGGTGATTCATCACGGTTGGTGTGCAGCTCGGTCTGGGTCAGCCCAAGACTGGAGCTGTCAATCAGACGTCAGGGGAGTGAGGAGGAATGCAGAGTCCTGTGGTCGAGGGCTTTGAAGGTGCCACTCATGAGGCGCTGCTATCGATACATAACCAGCATTCAAAATAAAAGCTGCCAGCCTAAACACCTGAAGCAGTGCTGATGACTACAGCCAGGTCCTTCTTGCTGTGAGGCAGAAGTGAGCACATGTATATAATATAATATAATTACTACGTGAGCTAACTCATTATGGAGACTATCTTAGACTCTGTGTAAACACTTATTTTACTTCCTCAGCTGGAGCGGCTTTGTCAAAACAGAGAAAAGAACCCTTGATGATATGATCAGGGTTATCCGGGCTGAGGACACAAATCTATAACCCAGAAGGAGATTGGAGAGACTCTGCAATATAAAAAGCTGGGGCAGTCCAAGGAGGAGATGATATTGGTTGAGTTATGGACCCACTATTTTGGGGGATTTGAGCTGAGATGTCTCTGCCTCTGCTGCATCAATTTGAACCATTATTCTTTAATCTGCCTCTTGTGAGTCCTCCAACCCCCACAGGAGGGCTATCTAAATCACGAGAGTGCCACTTTCATGGTTAAGTCGGCCAGTTGGCCCACATGCTCAGACTTTAGTATATTTCTTTGAGCAGTTCCAAATGATTTTACTCATCCAAAAGAGATTTATATCCTCCACTTTGTCATTAATAAAATGCTGCACGGACCAAAAACATCTTCTAATTTACAGCAAATATAACCTATCAACGTCGAACATCTGGAAGCCAAAATTACTGGCTTTGACCAACACACCTCTGATCACAGTCCAACACATCTCAGAAGCACTCTGTTTTTCCTGAGGGAGTGTAAAAGCCCACTGATTACAAGAGGTTTTTTTTTTTTTTTTTAATCTCTAAGCACCACTTCCTTCAGCAGCCACACACCATCACACACACTTTCTCTACCAGTCCTCCCTTGGTTCCCTGGTAGCCTGCAGGGGCTGATCTGTTCGCTTGCAGTGCTGGACAATGATCGTTATCGATGGGCCTCGATGGATGAGAGGAGCCCTGTGGGGCCTGGGATGAGTCACATGGGAGCTAGTGAGGAGAGGGGGGGGGGTTCCTGTGTGTGGGGGACGCTTGAAAGAGGCAGCGAGCCTCACTGCGGACTCACTCCCTCACCGTCTTCACGCAGGAGATAGACACACTTTGATCCTCTGGGGCTGAATTTAAGCCTCTTCACACATCTCCGTCATTTACCCGCTGACAGTCAACCAGGTTCATCAGGCAGAGGATGCAATCTGTCCTGTGTCTACCTGCCTGGTGGGAGGACTTCAGAGAATAGCACCTCCTCATCAATCAGGCAGCTCGGTGATACATCACATGAATAGTAGATTACATTGCTTATGCACATCTTTCCGAGTGGCAAACACCGCGGCGCTAAGCAAACTCCCTGCCTGGGCCGACTTGTCTGATCGTACACCTCAGCTAACCCCTGTGACAGCGCCCTCCCCCTGCCTCCCTCTCCTCATCCTCCTCCTCCTCCTCCTCCTCCTCTGCCACGGTGCACGGCAGCCAAACTTCTAACGTCCACAGAGGAGGGAAGAAAATCATTACTTTAAATCAGTTTGGCTGTTTGTGAGAGTCGTGCAGGACAGGAGAGCTGAGGATGGTAAAGTGCAGGCTGTCCTCATTGATCTGTGCAGCCCTCTAATCTCATTAACTGGTTCTTGATTTATTGAGATGGGGCCCAGGGCGCGCCAAGGTTATGGAAGCAAGCACCTGGCCCGCTCCCCCACGCCGAGGGTCGCATGGAATTGAGGTCAATTGACTGTTTCGGCGGGCCCACGCTCCCACAGTCCCTCACACCGGCCATCGCCGTCTCATTAACGCTTGTTTTGGGTGGAGCAGAGGGGGTGGGGGATGTTGGGCTTGATGGGAAGAAAGAGGGCATTCGGGGATGAATTATCAGCCGTAATGAGGTGAGGCAAAGCTGCATCCCGTCATCAGAATCGTACAAGCTGCACAACAATGCTAATAATGCCGCACCGACAATACAGGCATCAAACTGAGCTATATTGATTACACTGCAGCACGCAGGTAAATTGACTAATAAATAAAGATACAACACAAATGCGTGCCTGCTGTAATTACACGCCGATTGAGTCACTGTGATATATGACACTGTTGCAGTTTGCTAATTCCAGCATATGGTTTGAATGACAATAACAGCGCTGACACAACCAGGGGTCAGCGCCCGATGGCCACAGCTCAGCGAGACAGCCGGCGGTTTAGGGCCGTGCTGAGTGGCAGATCAAATTTCAATGGAGCGAGCCGTGGCATCTTTAGGGCCGGGCATCAAGCTGGGAATGAGGATGACAATAGAATGAAACGATATTCTTATTGATGGATAATTACATATTGGAATTAGGAGCTGCTGTTAATCGCAACAGCAGAAATGACTCTTGAATGAATGTTGACTATTGACTTTATATGAGCAACCATAAGACTCAGTAAAGTGCACATTATTGGCTGAAATGTTTAACAGCATTTCTCGACTCCCGAATAGTTGAGCAAGAATGATTAAAAAGAAAAAAAGTGTCACTTCTTAAAAGGTTGTCATCATTACGCATGTTTTTTTTTTTTTTAAGTAAATGCAGTCCCATACAGTGACATATGCTTCGGCTAAGTGCAGGCATCTACTTTAATGATTACTTTAAGCACATACGGGACAGAAACTGTCTGTTCACTAATTCCTCCTCCACTGTTTGTGATGATGAGACATAAGCCCGACGTCTGCAGACAGCTGGGGAGCTGACGTTCAAAATACACACAGCGTTCCGTCGCCTGCTGTGGCCTGACTTCACGAAAGAGAGAGAGGTGACTTCTATTCGACAGAGAACTCACTGGAACACAGGAGCAAATTGGATTGTTGTTTTTCTCTATTCATGTGATATAAGTGTATGAGTACTTCATGTACTCTATGAGCAGAACTGTCATTCCTCTCATAGGCAGCCACCAACCCACTGATCAGCAGTGAGCAGCTAAATCACTTATTATTTATTCAGCAAACATCTGTGTTTCATTCTCTATGAGTGATTACATAGTATAAAAGAATATTTAGAATTTCTTGCCACATTGAATTCTTACTCAGTCGGACAGGAAAATCAAATATGTTCATTTTACATTGACAAAAGTTGAAGAAGGCTGTGATGTATTTACTTGTCTAAAATGGCAAATCAATTATCATGATGATTTTACATTTGTCTATAAACCACTGAGTTACACATCAGTGTCAGTGTCAGCCCTGCCAATACAGCAACACTGCATGTTTGAAGTGTTATTCCAGTTGGTTAAAATGTGGTAAAACAGCCTAATGAGAGCATGATTACAATTTTAAAAGTGAAATCAACGGATGCAAAACGATATTCTGCTCTCAAACACAGTTAAAACTCCATCACAGTCCAACACATCTTATCCATCATTCATGGGTATGATCAGCCATTCCTAAATAAAACTGAGCTCCAGCAACAAATGTCCTTCAAATATTTGTCCATTTAATACAATGGAACCCTAAATTAGGGAAGCTTGTAACAGGGGTTTGTTTTTTTCAGATGGAGAGAGACATTTTTAAATTTGGGACATATACTGGTGGATATGTGCTGTGTGTTTGGATCCAATTTACATATCTATAATTGCCAAGTCGGTTTCATTCTGACAAGATTGACAAGACTGAGGACAGTATACAGTGCTGTTCATGGAAAAAAAAAACAGCCCAACCCTAATCAGCTGATCTTCCAGCCTGAAACTAGATTTAAAAACGCAATCATCCAACAGCAGTTGCAGTGATTACTGCGGACCGGTGCAGTGCATCGTGCCATTACCCTTACCTGGTATTCGCTGGGCCAGAAAGTGCTGACGGCGAGCTCCACTTGGTGAAACTGCCGCCCCTGGGAGCCCGAGATATTCCACACAGCGCTGCCCTTGGGGCCTCCGTTGACCCGAATGTAGACCTGCAGGTCCCCGGGACTGTGGCCGTCGCGGCTGTACAGGAAGTAGCTGAACTGGATGCAGTGGGTGTCGTTCTCGCTGAGCGGGAGCAGGAGGAGCTGCGCCCGCTGGCCTCCGAAATGCTGCGAGGAATTGACCATCATGAAGGACCCTGGAGGAGAAGGACAGGTTAGAAGTCTAGACATGCTGTTTTTTTTTTTTTACTCCCACACCAATTCAAACCCTGCACATTTTACTTCTTGAACATCACCAGCCGACTCCCACAGATGGCTTACTGAGCAAAACTGGAAGAATTAGGAGCTGATTAGAAGTGAAGTTCTGATAAAAAAGGATGACCTTGTCCACAAAGACGACTTGCTCTAAACAGCAGCTGCTATACCCACACAGTACACTTGACAAATACCAGCCGTTTCAGCACGTCCAGCTGTCAGGCAGAGCTTAGTGACCTGAGATATGAAAAGAATAACAAGATCCACCTCTTTAGGCTTCACCTGTATCCTCAGCCCAGGATAGAAATGTCATGTTAGTTTCCAGCCGCTGAAGAATGACTGCTTTCCTTTTGTTTTTTAAATCCCTTAAAAGAACCAGGGAGGAACGTTTGACAGGCTCATGGTTGTTATCCTGAATATCTGCAGTCCTCTCTGGCTATTTTGTCTGTTTTTGGCCCACCTCTGCTTCCCCCAGCTTTCTGCTTTAACAGGGGGGGGCTTCCATCACTTCTCGGGCACTGCCTCAGATCTGGCGCGTTCAAAGCCGCGGCACCGGGTTTCAGATTGGGCTTTCATTTTGGACTTCAGTTCACAGAGTCACTGCTGCCTCTCTCATCCCAGCAGCACGGCAGAAATCTGCCTGGCCCACAAGAGGAGCGTGGCAGCGGAGAGTGGGGGAACTAAATGGGGAGGTTTGCCACAATTAGACGGCTGTTTCAAGCAACACAACTTTTGCTGAGCCGTGGTGGCCAGTGCAGCAACAAGTAGTGAATAATTCTGTTGTGCTCTGAGCGTGAGCGGGTTTCGTGAACAGGATACAAAGCGATCAATCGCTTGACTGCACTGTCCCCCTCACACGACCTAGGAGACTTATACCCTCCCTTCTTAGGACCCAGCATTTGAGTCTCCTGCCCAACTGACTTCAGAAACATTTTATGATAAGAATTTTGAAAAAAAAAAGAAAAGAAAAAGGCCAGAGACAGACTTCCAAGATCTGGGATGACAATCAAAGCAGAGCATCACAGACATATTACAAATAAGACGTGATCAAAAAGGGGATTCAGGCAAAGAACAATTGACTATAATCTCCTGGAATTTTCCAGAGGGGGGTGATTTATGTGAAAATGCAAATGTATGACTCAAAGGCATCCGACATTCTGCAGAGTTTCTTCTGCCAGCCCCCTTTTAAAATACCAGAAAAATGTCCAATGCCAGTGTGAGAATACAGCCGAGTGTTGTTCTGAGGACTCCCGTCGACTGAGTCGTCAAGCTGACGTTCGTAAAAACGCAAATAAAAGAAAACAACAAAAAGCTAAACATATAAATATTTCAGGTTGTAAAAGTGGTGTCACACACATAGCAACCGCCAACCAAGACATCAACAGATCTTTTGCTCTCCTCTTTTTTTTTTTTTCCTGTGAAGATGTCATGAGACCTCGTAAACGTTCGCTCGGGTTGCGCACCACTATGATATTGACACAGACAACCTCAGCTTGCTATACGGGGCTCTCTCCTCTCTGTAATCGCTCTTACAGTAACCCACGAAAATCCCACTAAACTACAAAGTGAAAAGGCATGACCATCTAGAGCCAAGGGGGTTTTGACGGTTTAAAAAACTGCTGGCTGTCAGAAGTTAGATTCCCAAGAAAAAAAAATTAAAAAAAATTGATTAAAGCTGAAATGTCACTGAAAAGTTTGGAGCTCCACTGATGGAATAATTGGTGCACTATAAAATAAGTACGCAATAAAAGCTGAGGCCGACTGTGTTTGTTACCTTGGGCTGCTTATAGTGGCCTCAGGGCTCACACAGTTTACTCCTCGGTCTCCCAATCATCGTCAAACTGACTCTTTGACATCGCCGCGAGGAGGATGAACGCAGTCTCGGTGCACGAATAACCTTCACATCCGCGTGCGGTGACGCTGCTCCAAATGACTGGGGCGGAGAAGCACCGAGAATGGGATGGTGGGCTGCGTAGTTACCTGGGTGCTGTACGAGAGCGAGAGCGCAATCACAGTCCGGCCTCCCGCATTAATCACACTGACACGGTTATTAGGCCATAATGGCAACCAAGGGAATCCTTAAACCAGAGAGATGGCTGTAATACTCGCACAATGACATGCAGAATACATATCGGCGCTCGCTCGCTCACTCTCACACACACACACACACACACACACACACACACACACAGTTTACAGTCCTCAAAGCACTCGGAGCCAAGTCCTGCTGACCCCCCTAAGAGTGATACGTGGCTTCTTCATTCACTTTTCCCATCAATTCTCCTCCTGGATCATTTTTCTCCTCATTTCTTCCTCACCTACCACCTTTTTACTGTCCTTTTTTCACCACCTCAAGTTTGTGCAAGTAGTCCGAGATGCATGCAAACAGGTATAAATATAATTACTAATACATTTGGAAATGTTCCAGCAACTATATAATAAAAATCCATTTTGCGAATGAAGAGTCTGGTTCGAGGGTGTGAGTGTCTTCCATCCCTCATATGGAAACATAAAAAAAAAAAAAAAACAGGTCATAAGCCACGTCAGATATATTGGTGATCCAGGATATACATGTCACAAAATCCTCCTTGAGCACTGTCCATTCCCTCCCTCAGAGGAGACGTCAAACTGACAGAAATATGATAACAAGCAGCGGCTCTCCTTTGAGATCTGGCCCTAATCTTGGACAACACTAATATTTTCCCTCACCTGCTCACGGGAGATGGCGAGCTGGCTCGGGCTCAGTCCACCCACAGCTCCCCCCCCCGTCCTCCCTGCCCAACCACCGCTGTTGCTGCTTTGATGTGCGACTTCTCCGGGGAGCTGTGGAGCTAAATTGCTTTTCTTCCGCGAAGAGAACTGGAGCCCCTCGTCGTTGGAGCACGAGCCTCCAGCTGTCCTCATGACAGGAGAGCGCTGGGACGAATGATGGGGATACAGTGGGGAAACAGCCCCAGCTGCATTTACGCCCTTTTCAACATTATATTCTAATATCTAGAAACGGTTATCCTATTTCGTGAATCGAATAAAAGCAGAGGGGCGGTGTAGTGGTTAACTCTGGCGCTACGGTCAGTGATGTTTCAAAATTTTAAACTGTTGAACGAGTTCTGAGTTTTTCCTTCCTTAATATTACATGAACATATTTGATCAGAGACAATCACTGTAAACTACATGGCAGTTCAATCCAGCCTGACTTCATCCACACCTGCTGTGATGTCAGCGATGTTACCATGACGACAAGGCTTCATTACCGAATCAAATATGATACAGCCCAATGGGACAAAAATAAAAGAGGCATTTTCAAACTCAAATGGACTGAAATTAAGGAATGTAAAATCTATAAATCTGACATTTGAGGTAGGGGAACATTCGAATATTTGATTGAAAACTGCCTTTTGACAACTAACTGCTGCTGCTGTAATCAATTCCAAACATTGTCCAAAGGAAAAAAAAAACAGACCATAAAACATGTCTGTATATGTGAAGAAGCTCCAGATTATTTCATTTAAAGGTGTTCTCTGCGTCTTGGCCCTGTTCACTTATGAATCAGGTATCTGATGAGACCGAGTCTGACGCGATACACATCTCTCGCCTTGAATGCTGATTAGAAAGTGTCGGTATCTGCCTCACTGAAAAAGAGTTGGAATATTTTCACCTCCAACTCAACTTGTTCTCGATGCAAATACTGAAGGTCAAGGTTCAAAATTATAAAGTTTAGAAGCGTAAATTATTGATGAGGGCAGTTCATCTGGGTGAACGCCACCCCAGAGACGGACATGGTACGATCCATGAGAAAGAAGATGTCTCACTCTGTTGGGATTTTTCGAAATAAATCTGATGCTGATCACTTGACGCTGCGGCTGTACATTTTCAGTGTTGCTTTTCTAAAGATACTTAGCGTCAGAGCTTTGTGAATCTGTCTATTTACACAGCCTCTGTGTTGGTGATACTGCTGCTACAGCTAAATAATTTACATGCATATTCGCTGGTTAATGCAGCTGGATGCTGCACTGTAGAGCCCGGGTGTCTTAGAGGAGATGAGATGCAACACTAAGAGGCTGAGGTAGACAAAGCCCAGCAGGTTCTAAAAGCACTGCATTATTTCTGCCGAAGCCAATCCATTAAAATGTGCGTGGATCAGTCTGATAGCTGCTGATCCATAGGATGGGCCCGGAACATCTCTGCTAACATCTGTGCAAACTGATATTAAGCCATGACAAAATAACTGTCAATCTATGACATTATCCAATGTTTGTTTTTAAATCAATTTAGCACCGGGGGTGAAATAATAAACGCTGTCATGGGTACAGTAATGTGAACGCTCAGTTGACAGTGTATAAGAGAAACCCATGCTGATGCATAAGTCGGAGAAAGTCCTTAAACTAACCCTCAGGCTATATCTTGACAAGCACATGTTTCTTTTATTTGGCCAATTAGTTTGTGCCTAATTAACCTGCAGACTGAGTTTATGCGGTCTCATGTCCTTTTAGGCAACTGGATAGAAAACATTAATGGCACTGAAACCAAGTGAAATTCAGTAGATCTGGTTCAAACTGTTAAAGAAATCAAGGACAGAGACAGAAAAAGAAAACAGAGATCTGCTAACGATCCTGATCCACATCAATGTCATCAACGCAGTAAGCCAGTAACGTCATGATGCTCAGATTGGAAGGTCTGACTGAGCAGAGGGCAAAGAAAAGTGACTTGTGGTTCTACACAGCAGGGTAACACAGGTGAGGCTGTTGTCCTGTTGTCTTTGTCCCATGCAATCTGTGGACTCACCCTGCGAGGATTAGAGGAGACACCACGGAGAAGGTAAAGGACACGTTCATTGTCATTTGATGTGTCCTATATTAGAAATGGTCCTGATCTCCCCCTCCTCAGTGCTATTCCTTACAGCACGTCTATTCTACTTCCTGTATTTCTCTAATTTCCCCTCCTCTGTGATTGTCTGTCCCGCCCTGACGTGTTTCAGCTGTGTCCAATTATCCCGGCGCCCCTTGCGTATTCTTGCAAGTGTGTTCGTCTGTTCCTGTCCCCAGTGCCACCCTGTGTTGCTGTTCTGTTCCCCAGAGCTGCTGCTTCCTGCTTCCGCTCCCCCGTGTTCCTCTGTGTGTTTTGAGCTGCATTCTCCCTTCGCATATGCTCGTCTGCCAATTTTAATTTATTGTCACTGGGCCTCTGTGGGTCCTGAAGTCTTTACACACAACTTCATCACAATTGTCACGTGGCGCTTATCTGTTTTTTGGGTAAGGACGCCACAACCACCTGCACCTCGCGCACAACTCCTGACGTTTGCCATTGAATCAAAGCTGCGACGCTATAGACCGTATGAAATAAAATTCATAATAATCTTAGCAGTTGGAGGGAAAAACAAAACCTTTGTGATCAGAACTTAGTAAAAAAATATGGAGCGGTGCAGCCCAGGAGAAGAGATGGGATCAGCTGCTGAAGGTTAGAACACTGGCACAGATTTGTCCAAAACAAGCCAGCCTCTCTCCAGTTTAGCATGATGGACGAAGGGAGCATGATTGATGCCGTAATTACAAACTTGATCAAATTCATGAAGACGGCTTTGGTAACCTTAGCCAGAATTATTGAGGACACATGCACAAAGACACATATTTGAGATGCACACACAGGTTGGTATGAGGGTAAAAAAAAGTCTTCCAGTGCAGAGAAATTCTCCATAAATCCATAAAAGCTGATAAGGTTCCATCTATTTCTCCTATGACCCTGCCAAGGGCGAGGGAACATGCATTAAGAGATTAGGGGACGGCCTCAGCTCCCTGAATTCATATCAGAATGTGGGGTGGGAACCTGAGTCATAGGTCTGCTTGGTTTTATCACAGTTACACTGAGGGGGAAAAAAAATGGCGGAGGGAGCTGAAAGTGGAAAAGAGGGGCGGGGAAGTGCAGCAAGAAAGGAGGGGGAGATAGCGAGGGCTTTTATCTTTATGTTTGTATCCGTCATTTTTTGTCAGCTGGCCTCCACCGCCATCAATAATGCTTTGAATAACTCCGGCAGCCCCTTTCCACCTGATGACAACGCCATCTTTCCTTGAAAAAAGGCCAGGCAGAACCCGACGCATTTTAATCCAGTTTTTATCTAGTGCCGTCTTCCTCTCAACACCCACCTCCACCTCCACCTCGCCACGAGTAACGGTTAACAGTCCTGCTCCTGGTGAGGTTCATCGAGATTGCTGTTTTCCTCGACCCGCTTCCTCCAGGGTATTTGGAGAAGGTCATCCAAGATTTTCAATTTGGTCTCTGAATCCCGTCTTTCAGATCTCCATCTGCTTTCTTTCTTTTGTACCCCCCCACCCCCCACCCCACCCCTTCTGATATCTCGACCCTGAGCCGTAGTGACCTCAGATGATTGTGCCCGTACAAGAGGAGTGAAGTGCGGCGAGTGGAGATGATTGGCCGGGCCCAGATTGGTCTCGCTGTTTGCTCCTCTTTATATCTGTGGCTGCAGTGTGTCATCTGCTCACTGCGGCTGGGACTTGTTTACTGGAGCCAAGAGGCGATGCAGATTTTGCCATTTACAAAGTGACACAGTGCTTACACCGTGCAAATGGGAAATCTGCAAACCAACAGCAGCTGGTCATGAATGCGATACTGACAGAGCCTAAACGCCCTGCGAACAATACGAGTCTGACTGCAGCTGACAACTCTGGCTAATGAATTCCCCAGGTGAGACTCAAGAGCCCGGCAGACAACCTGGAGTCCGCTGACAACTACAGAGTCATCAATGTATTTCTACACCGGCGCTTCCAAGATGCGCCGATTAGCAGCACAAACTGAAGGAACTGTGCCAGCAGCGGAGCTTCTGACCGCATCACATGCTGCTGCAGCAGTGCTAAAACCTGAGCCGCCGCTGGAGAGGAGCTCATTCATTCCCCAAACATTGATCTCAAATGCATCCTGAAATTAAACATTAGCCCAGAGAAACACAGATCTGCTGGAGACGCATCAGTTCAGAAGGGCCAGATTCTCCGGTAGCCTATACGTGATGATTCCTCCACTGCGAGGCCCCAAACAAGATTGATCTTTCAGCCTTTTTTGGATCTCCAGAACAAGTGTGTTCTGCCTCTTTTGCTCTTCACAAGGTCTGTTTACCTGCCGACGTCTGTTTAAACATGATTAGTCAAACTAGAATCTGTAGATAGAGATAAAACATTCAGTAATATCAGCTGTGGGGATATTTATTATTATTATTATTATTTTAACATTGTGTCTTTCAAGAAAACCAATAGAAGGAGATAAAAATGTTTGCTCCAACAATTGCCCAAGATAATCACTGCTTAATGAAAGAAATGCTGTTTGTTTGCTGTCACCAAACAAACTATCAAAGGTTTATTTACATCATCATCACAATTCTGTGCTGACTTTAATCTATTGCTTATTACTGCATCAATGACCAGGCTGGCATAGTTAATTTCTACCCAAACCAGGATTTTTCCATGAACTATCCAAACTTAAACCATTGCACCAAATGAGTAAGTTCAATGTGAAAATGACTCAATGAACAGTGGTTGTGTGTTAATGTCACAGCACCAAGTCAGAGAATGCTGAAAATACTGTGTGTGTGTCTCTCACAGTAGTTTTTCTTCATATCAGTGGAGAAAATTGGCCACCAACCATTCAAAGTAATTATTCCAGCAGCTTCTACTTACATTAACAGCTGTAGTCAAGACGTTGTGCAATTTGTACTTTTCAGGATAAACTTCTGTTCCTAAAACACAGTAAGTACATTTCCCTGCAGTAGACCAGAGACGAGAAGAAATCCGATTGGCTGCCTGTGGCAGATGCTGATGAAAAAGTTTCACTGTGGCCAAACTTTTCCCATTGACGAGCTTGTTGCCTGCCCACACTTCAGCACCGTCTCCCCAGAAGCGGTGTTGAGTAATAAAACGATGGACTTCTTGCTACCGCTTGCAGCGTGGATTCAGGGTTCCCCAAAAATAAATCTCATCTCGATCCTAACCTCGGGCCTAAGACACTGGTCCTGAGTCGGAGTGCGGGCCAGCTGACAGAGATGTGTGGAGTTGGGAGGAGGATGTGGGATGCGGGGGAATCTTCTCTCTGGCAGAAATCAATAGTGCATTAGCAGCCGTGCAGTGACAACGTGTGGGCTGACTATCCTCCCTCAAACCACTACCAGCTCCCTGCCCTTCTGCTGCATCTTGATACACCCGCCCTCAGCCTCTTCATCTAAACTCCTGTGATCTACTGTTTGTTTCATCTCCGCATCGCCGAGGCCGCTTGGGGAGCTGGTGCACACTTTGCTCTTCGAGCCAGTATTATAGTTGCGCTCCCTCAAACCTATTTCTCTGTTCATTTAGTAAACAGAATGTTTTGTACCAGGGCCTGGTCCTTCCCTTTACTGTATCTGATTGTAGTAGATCAGGTACATGAGGTCCCTCCCATGAGAGGAATTATCTCCTCTGCCAACATGTACAGAAGCCTCGAAGATGAGCAATTTCTTCTTCTGTTTATCTACAGCGACCAAGCGGTATCAAGGAATGATTAACGAGTAGAACACTTCTGGTGCACAAAATGATGACGATGTTTTTGGATTTTATTTTTTTTTTATAGATCATACCTTTGTTTGATCAAAACCAGAAACCTTTTTCTTAATCTCCTTTCAGTCTGTAATGAACAGCAGCAAATATGATTGGCTTTAAACGGCCATAATTAAGGGTAGAGTCCTGAGGAGCCAGTAAAAATGCAAAGGTCGGGCTGAGCTGGGGAAGGCTCAACTGGACACCTTTTTGTTTGATTCTAAACATGTCTTGCTCAGAATCTGCAGCTGCTTCATTTCTATGTGAAAGGCAAATTCTGGGGAAAGGATGTTTACCAGAGTTTGTGTCTGAGCAGTTTAGAATAAGTATTTCATCATAGTATTTTCAACAACTGAGGTTACTGTGTTACTGTGTGTATGTTTTTTTTATTTAACTATAACTACAGAAGCGTTTTATGAAATGTCTGATCATAAGCAAACAGCACTACGAAGCCATTAACTAATACTTGTATTAATTTGAAGGATGCGGTATCGCCTCTACTGATTTCTTCCGTCTGTGTTTCTTTTCCTTGGCAGTTGTTCTCTCTGGCTTCACGTCGATCATAACATTCTTTTCATTCCACAAACTAGCTGTCAAGGAAGCTGAAAGGTTTAATGGACTGTAAACTTGAAACAGTGACAAATTGCCCATTAATGAGAAATGAAAACTAAAGCTAGAATTGAATGAAAAGGAAAAAATACATGATCCAAGTGTCTTTTCTCTCCCTGCTCTGTTTGCCTTGAAGAGCCAAACAACTGCTTTGTTGACATAGAACACTCAAGGCTACTGGTCCTTCAAAGCGAGAGAGAACACATCCTTGAGAAAGAAAGCATCTTCACACAGACTCATTCTCACTCTCTTGATGAGTCCTGGGTGTTTCTTGGGGTCCGCACAAGTAAAAGGACCCTGAAATCTCTCAGACATCACCGAGTCGAACAAGGAGATGAGGGAAAGAGGAGACTTTACAATATCCTGTAAGTGCAAGGCACATGACACAATGCAACATGAGAGTGGGTACTCAGGTAGAGTAACCCGAGGTAAAGGGAGGAAGACGCCAGTCGATAGAAGCGAGTCCTGCCGAGGAGTCGTCCTCAGCTTCCGTTCTGCTTGGCAAATACAAACAAAGCCTTTCATTCCCCAAACCCATCCCCTCTTGAGATAAGCCTGCTTCTTGGCTGTATTTGCCCCCTTCAGTGATAGGGAAGCGATAGCAAGAAGTGGGTGGGAAGTTTGAGGCCAATAGCCTAAAATCAGATTTCCATCAGTTGGTGCAGTGCAGAGCTGCAGCAGCTGTGCGAAAGAGGAGGAGGAGAGGAGAGTGTATTGGATTTGGCAGGCTGGATCAAGGCCCAGCGCAGGTCACTGCAGGCCCACTCCCAGACACCCCCTCCACCCACATCCACACACAGAGGCTGCGATAAGACCCTATCTTTTACAGTCGACCAGAGTGCCAGTGGCGGATGTGCAGAGTGCATCTGAAGGAGAGGCTGCCATCTGGACCACATCACCTTCGAGATGCAGAGGCCAGCACTTCTTTCCCTCCACCTGCCGATGCCCAGATATGAAGCCCTGACCCCAGGAACATATTGTCGGCCAGTGGGCAGGGGCAGTGCTGAAATGATAGTCTGAAACAACAGCAGCAGCACCTGGAGTTGGACACTAACATTTATGCCTCAGAGAGTTTTGGAGTCGAACACAGAACAAAATATGTTTTTCTCTTTTGTTAATGTGTCCAATGCAAAACATAATCAATTCACAAACAGTGGAATATGTAGTGCTTCCATCATAGATGTATGAAGTTCTATATATGTACATATATACATATACATAAGTATTTTTGTTTATACACACATTTCAGTCTTTGTTTCAAACTTAATATTTCAATGAAGTTTTTCAATAAATAAGTTTGACGAATATGGGTCTCTGTCCTTTGAGAGCACACAACTTTTTGTATTGGGGTCTGAAGTCACACACAAAAATGTGAAGTTTCGGCCGGAACATCTGCCAGGACCCGTCAACAACAGTAACAACTGTGAGGCGTGCAAGGCTAATGTCATAACAGTGTGAAGGATGGACG
Source organism: Pseudorhombus dupliciocellatus (assembly GCA_016785235.1). NCBI lineage: Eukaryota > Metazoa > Chordata > Actinopteri > Pleuronectiformes > Paralichthyidae > Pseudorhombus > Pseudorhombus dupliciocellatus. The sequence continues at coordinate 215,164 of JAFBJW010000149.1, read as the reverse complement.
GAGGGTTGGAGGGAGGGAGCGAGAGAGAGAGCGAGAGATAGAAGGTCAAAGAAAGAGGGAGGGGAGAAGATGAAGAAGAGAAGGAGAAAATAGCACGGGAGGACAGAAGCTGTGTGATTGCATTTAGGCTCAGAAAAATAAATCCTTCTCTGCAGCTGTCCACTCTTCCATCTCTGTCCCAGTGCTTTACTTATATCACTACAGAATACAGTCCGCGCAAACAGCCTCTGTTTCACTTTATATCACATGCACTCTCTCTCCCTTTCTCCATAAGTCACTGGTCTGTTTCTGTGCGTCTTTGCTTTAACTACATCTTTATTAGTTTTTGTTTAAATGCACATTCCTGTGCATTAGACTTCACCTTATGCCATTTAACAGATTCCAGTGAATACTGTTATGTAACTTATAGCACGTTGCTTTACACTAAAGTCCTAAAAAAGTGGCCAAAAATATTGTCATCAGTTTTAATATAAAACATAGTCCTTGATCCAGCGACAGACAGCCGCCTCAGAAGACCTCAGTGTTCTCACAGTGTGGGGGTTGGCCCACAAAGATAACAATTTAAAAAATAAATCCTGGAGCTGACAAGCAACCAGAGGTTCTACACTGTAATTCTCAGCATATTGACACTTAAATTATAGATTTTTTAGAACAGAACATGGAGTTCAAAAGAACTACCATGAATAAACTACAAATTATACAAAACTCTTATAAAACCAAAGTTAAATAATAATTATCACTTTAAAAAGAAAATATATGTGCAAAATGAATATACTATATTGAAGGTGGGAGAACTTTATAGGATGATGATCCATTTGTTTTAAAGACCCATTACAAGTTCAGTTTAACTGATAAACGTGTGCGTTTTAATAATAATAAATGTCCTCTTTTACTGGGTTTGGTTGGGGGGGTTCCACGCTGGCACTAGGGGGCACACTAACGCTGGCCTTCAACATTCACAAAGGCCTTTCTAAGGAGGTTCCATGTGTCCCAAATCCCACAACACATGGGCCGCCGTTGGATAAAAGAGCAGGGCGTTTTAAATTTTAAATGTGCCATTGAAAGGCGAACCGTTAACTGACAAGGGGCCTTTGAAATCCCTTCTGGGGCTGAGGCAAAGAGAGTAACGGCTTAACGTACCACACACAACGCCGTGGCCATGAGTTATTCAAAATCACCCACGCTTCAAACCCATTGGCTTGGAGGAGACACAAAAGCAGCCAATAGCCAGGCTGCGGGATTCAAACCAGCCAAACAAACAGCAGGTATCCCTGCAACATTACACATTCAAAAGTCATGCCTCTGCAAGACACAATTGAAAGCTGTTTGTAATCTCCGGAATCTTGATGCACATCCTGTGTGGCAGCAGTTTTAATGGCGCAGCTTCCAGCAAACAAAGCCTTGGAAATTGAAATCAATAGCAATAAATCAGCATAATAAGTATCTCGGCTGAAGTTGGAGGGGAAAGCACAGTGTTCTCAGATCTATCATTTGACATTTATGAGCACAACCCCTAATCCTTGGATTTTGCGAACAGTGGGAGCGAAGCCGTCTAACTGACTACAAATCACGGCAGGAGAGCAGACAAATGTCCATAAAGGGACTGCAGAAGCTGACCCTGCACGCGCAGCAGCCCTCAGGTCTGTAATTACGACCGAACCAAGATGAAAAATCCTGCCGGAAACCCACGGGGAAATATCCACACAAAGTTGCGGCAATTACATTCATTACTTTTTTTTTTTTCCCTGCGAAAGAGGAGACCGAAGCCTGTTCGTCGCAAGGTCACGCACTCCATTGTGAAATCTGGCCCTGAGAGAATGACTAACTGCACACAAGAAAAGGACCTTTCCGCAATAATGCAAGATCACCCACACGAAAAGCAGCGCGGGCATCCCACGGCAGCCCTCAGATCAGTTTTATTACAAAGAGCCGGGGCTTGATTTAGGACGGCAGAGGCAAAACAACAAATAAAGGAGAGGCAGAATAATTCCTGGTCTCCTCTCCTCGACTGGCTCTCTGTGCAGTGCACTGCAGATGAACTCAATGGCAGCAGCAGCCCCCCTAGCGTGGTCCCAAAACGGCAAGGGAACAACAGCCGTGGTAGTGACACTGGCTGTTATGGTTGTGACAAGGCAGCAAGTGGCTGGAACTGAGAGGGGAGGAGGGGTGTGTGTGTGTGTGTGTGTGCGTGGTGGCATTCAAACGTGGTGTTGGGCTTTTGTTCGCCGGCTGCTGTCCTCCTATGGGGGGGGGGGGGGGGGGGACAAGGAAGGCGGCCAGGAGACAAAGCGTCCCAACAGACTGAAAACTAGGCAGCGGGCGACACACTAAATCCTCCGCACACATTTGATGACCCACACACAAGCATTTAACACACTCTCATGTCGGCACCCAAGCGGAGCACGAGGAGAAGGAGGGGTGCAAACTGGAACTGGGTCAAAAATCCAATTAATCCATGACTGGAGGAGGGGGAGATACAGAGCATTCAAAGGTCTGGAAAACCCTCAGAGAGACAGTGCAGGACAACCACAAGTTACCGCAGACAATACACCACTGGCCCTTGACCTGTGTTTGTGTGCGGTTGTGAGGCAAGTGCATTCATTGCAGATCAAGGTCAGACAGTGTTTGTCATGCAGAACTGCATGCTGGTGCTGTAACTAATGTGCTTGGGATGCTGGCACGTTTCCAGATACCCTTTTGAAGTTCTCTAGGAGGCTCATCAACTTTCCCAAATTGCACATTAAAAGCAGCACTGACTCCCTTTGTTGTATCACTGATGGAGTGAGGGGGCAGGAACAGTTATATTTCTACCTCAGCCACACTGTCTGACGTTTGACTGGAGGAGGGGGGGGGGGGGCTTAATCCATGACTGGAGGAGGGGGGGGGGGGTCTGGAAAACCCTCAGAGAGACAGTGCAGGACAACCACAAGTTACCGCAGACAATACACCACTGGCCCTTGACCTGTGTTTGTATGCGGTTGTGAGGCAAGTGCATTCATTGCAGATCAAGGTCAGACAGTGTTTGTCATGCAGAACTGCATGCTGGTGCTGTAACTAATGTGCTTGGGATGCTGGCACGTTTCCAGTTACCCTTTTGAAGTTCTCTAGGAGGCTCATCAACTTTCCCAAATTGCACATTAAAAGCAGCACTGACTCCCTTTGTTGTATCACTGATGGAGTGAGGGGGCAGGAGCAGTTATATTTCTACCTCAGCCACACTGTCTGACGTTCTTCTGGGGAAAGGGTGTGTGTGTGTGGGGGTGGGGGGGGTGTCTCAGTCCCCTGAGGCTCTGGGGATGTTGATGCGGGGCAAATGGGCTGCGGCAGCAGGGTGACAGCAGGGATGTCAGCAGGGCTGCGGAGCAGTCACTACGGGTGATAGGTGTCAGCTGGGAAGATAAATAATGTAATGCCTATGGGATGCAAAGGCAACCGTATATATGTGACTGGAACCAGTGACACTCCTGCGGAACGCTCCATTCCAGTGGAAGACACAGCCGCTGCATGGGGGGGGGGTGGGGGGGGGGCGGGGGGGGGGGGGGGGGGGGGGGGGGGGGGGGGGGGGGGGGGGGGGTTTAATGGTCTGTTCGGTTGAATCAGTTTGGACTTTGAGGGGTCACAGGAACAAAACCTGTGCTCCACTTCTAACTATTCCTGGTCCTTCCCCACTCAGAGATATCGCAGCAGTTGTGGCCCATCATATGTCGAAGTCAGAAATAACTGCAGCTTTCTGGGATTCAGTATGGATTCACCCTTAAACCTATGACCAATATAATTTGAAACATGATGGCTTCAGTGACCCCCCACCCCCCCCCCCTTAGTGGTATTATTTTGTCAGCTGTCACAGAGAAACTTGTCACCTGCCACTCCTTCATGTGGGTCGATCAATCAATGTGCTGTCTTGTACTCTAAGTGAGTGATGCTCAAAGCCTCGCTGTTACACACAAGACACTCGGGCTACAACTGCACCAACAGGAGCAATCACTATTTGCGCAACAGGAACTTTTCTCACTCGAATATTAACAATTCCACTGCAGAGGATGCAGCGAAGCTAAAATAGCAACTGGGGCCAGGGTTCATCTCTTCTCATAGCCACACGCTGGTGAATAATCTGACTACTCTGCCTGTAAGCCTTAGTGTGAAACCTATAGGTCCCCCAGGCGGAACAATCAGGCTCCCTCTGTAACGAGCCCACCAGCTCAGATCGGAAAACCCGACGAGTCGGGCCACTGCTCTGGAGAACCCGAACCAGACGTTCAATAAGAATCTCTGAAAAAGCCTGTGCTAGCTGCATTAGCTCATGAAAAACTTCCCCCCATTAGTGCGGTTGGAAAAATGTTTTATATAGTAATAGAGTTTGGTCTGTGATGACTTTAGGTAGTTTATTGAAAACTTCGGAAGGTTCAGATGATGCCACAACATTTGAACTTTCAAGATTTCTTTTTTCCAACATAGTTTGTGAGGTCTGCACATCAGTAGAGAAGTCTGGACACCCCCAAAAGTGAATGAGTAATGGAGAATTAGCACAAACAGTTTTTACTATCAAACTACTTTTTTTTTTCTTTTTTTTTTTTCAAAACTGCACCTAGTGACAAATCTTCCAACATTTTGCCTGAAGATATGGCAGTAATACCCTTTCAACTTCCCTCTGCATCTACTCAGTGAGAAAGGATTGAGGCTTGTAACTTAAAAAAAAGGCTGGTATAGAGACATTCATGAGCGGATGCTAAGAATAAATAGAGGAAAAACCAAGATGTGAGTAAAAAGACAAACGGGCGTCACATGGGAGAAGACGCCAAAGGTCCTGAACAAGAGAAAATTGGAGGATAGAGGGAGAAGACAAATTGAGCAGCTGGGTGAACGAGGGGGGCGGGTGCATTAATCTAAAGTGAGGCAACACAGTGAGAGCAAAGAGAGAGCCAAAGAGGTAGAACAATGTCTAAGGGGGCGAACCCTCCAGCGGCACTCATTCCTGGGGTCGCCGCAGCCTTAATCAAGGCTCCGAGGCACCCACGAGCGAGGAACAGCCCCAGAGAAAGTGCCCCCGCAGTCTGAAGGGAGGTGATCAATCAGTGCCGGGGGGCTGCCACGCAGATGCTCTGCTGTACCGTAAGTAACAGACACACGCGCCGAGAGCGACAGTGATGAATTAGGAAACGCTCAGACAGTTTAGGAGACGCTGACTCTTCTCATCGGCATAATAAACTGTCGCATGATCTCATCGCACTTTGTTCCCCCCCTTCTTCTCATTTCTGACTTACGTTTGAACAATTTGTGAACCTCTTTCCACTTCTGATGCTCAGGTTCAGCCGGGGTTACCTCAGCTGTCAGAAAACACCGTCATTTCAAAGACAAGCTTGAATTTCTGTTTTGTCTTTTACTCTTTGAAGCTCCTTTGACCGAAAACCTGCTAAAACTATAAGTTGAACATAGAACACAGCGTGTTTCTTTTAACCTAAAAGCAGTCCCTGAAGAACAGCTTTAACTCGAGCATGAAAAATGTTTGGATGCGCCTTCAGTGGATCTTGGGAACGCTCGCGACGGTATTTCCCTCTGTCCCTTGCAACGCGTAGCCACTGACGCTTTGCCTGCTACTGAAGAACCGGGGCACCTTGAAAATAATGAGATCCTGTTGGCGAGAAGACACTTCCTCATAACATCCCACTCAGGTTTTGTTGACACCCGACAAGGTCTAAAAACAACTTCTCAACAGCAGAACGAGTGGGAGGAGGAAAATAAAAAGCAATGCATTCGTAGGCACACACAGCGACCGTGGTGCACGGGCGCGGTAGCCGTGCCGTATCAAAAGTGTTTCTTTAAGGGTAGCGATAAGATAAATTTCTATTTGAGGGGCCAACTTTGCTTGGGAATCAGTCTGTGTTTGATATTGTGTTTTAACAACAAAGTTGATAATAGCTGAACACGGTGCATGGTCTTCCATAAATTTGCATTTAATCAAAACATGATTCAAGTATCTAGAATTGAAGAAAGAATAGGGGGTCGCAGCTCATAATTGCCTGAAGGTGCCCTGGGGCATCCACACCAGGCCATGTCCTGAATCAAATCACTGTGGGGGAAACTTTGCCCAACAACAACTTTTCCAGAATGACTACCATGTATTTAATTTCCATAGGCTGCTGGTTAACATATATGAGCATTACAAAAACATGAGAAAATGGAGCCACAAAAAAAAAAAAAAAAACAACCTTTTTGCTCCAACAACAGATTTGTCCAACATCCCAGGACCACTGTATCTCTATTTCACGTATTGATTTGTTTATTTGTTTTAGGCTGACATTTGGAGTCGTGCAATCCAGGCCAATGCTATCTTGTTTTATTCCTCCTCGCCAAGAAACCTATCCATTCACTTGCTACTTACATGCATTATTTTTCCAGTTCCCTTTTATTTATGAGTGTGTAGCGAAGGGGCACATTATATAGGCCCTGAGCATTATAGACTCTATTAATCACGACCACGTTCTGTGCCCTGAACAGTGACAAAGTTTGAAAAGCCGAGATGAAAAACTGCTGCGGCGGCCGAGCTGAGAAGGAAAACAATCTTCAATCTTCCAGAGACGGAAGATTTGGAAAGTAGATCTGATCAGCTCAAGATTCTGAGGACTGCTTTGTTTAAGCTGTTCTTTTACTTCTCCTGTCAACTGCTTTAAATGCACTCAGCATAGGGCCGCAGAGAAACCCCCCCCCACACACACACTTTTCTCCAATTATACCAAAGAAGTTGACCTTTGGGATTAACACAGAGGCAGAGCCTGCCTGAGATTTAATTTTCATTCCAAGCAACGTCATGAAGTTGTAGGGTGCTTTGAACCCTTAATAATAATAACATCCTTCATATCAATGATGCTGCTGTTCCGCAAACTGCTTCATCATCTACACAACATCAGGACTGACAATCCCCTCCTTCAATTTGTTTCGATAATGCAGTTCTCACAGGAGTCCCAGAACAGATGCTTTGTTAATTATTCGCTGAGAGAACTCATCTCTTTTCATTCAACGAGAGATGGGGACATTGTCAAAAGTGAAGTTTGATTTTTTTTTTTTTTTCCCCAGAGTGCCAACAAAATAACTGGCAAAATCGAATCATTACAACAATACAAAGAGAGCGCGTCAACCCATTGAACCAGTTATATCTGCATCTGAATATAACTGAACTAAACAGTGCCTTCTTTCCAGCATCAACCCTGAGACTAGAATTAATTTCACCAAGTGAGTGGGTGTGTCTCTATCATCATGGCAACATGTGGTGGAGTGGGAGCTACAGATGTGGTGCTGAGAACTTTATAAGGTTTCTGTGACTGCAATAGCATCGCAACTGGTCCCAAAACTTCATACTTCAATGGGTCGTAGGCCAGAACATCAACATAGCCGTGGTGAAATCCAATTTTTGCAAATGTATTTCATCATCTACCACCACCCGACGCCTCAATGGCCATTTGTTGAATTTTTGTTTTACTTTCCCTTCGTACTTTTGTGGTCTTACAGAGCCCTCGTCCAAATCAGATTCAGGTGTACAACAAAGCGAAACAAGGACCGGCAAAAATGTTATACTAATTCATTACAACTTAGAGATATGGCTAACACTGGATTCGAACGCCACTTGAAGGCTCTAAAAACTAATTTGTCTTGCAGTGCCGAGAGAAACTTTCCATACTTTTAATTACTTTATCGCTCCCATTTTCTCTGTCTTTATAGTATTTTAGTGCGACGCAGAAAAAAGGGAAGGGAGATAGAGCGAGACCTCGACAGCAAAAGAGGGGAAGTACAGGGTGGAGGCGATGCAGTGTTGAGATGTGGATTTCTCTTCGTCTAAGTCAGGTCTTTTCAGCCAAGGCTTTAGAGTGCTTGGGTTTTTGCAGTCCCAACACGAGGGTGGTGGTTACGGACGATGAGACACAGGATTACAGCACCCTCTCCTCCAATTAATTTTCTGCCTGTTTGGGAAAAAAGTCTCTTTAACTCCCCATGCCATCTCTGCGGAAGCCTTCACCCTCTCTGATGGTTGGGGAGTTTACATCGAACTCGAGAGAATACTGAATGGGCTGTACTGATGAAGTGGAGAATAGCTTGTTGCCATTCATTCATCCACACACACAAACATAAAAGGCATCTATGGGCAGCACTTCTTCTCTTTGAGGGGCAATTAAGGGTTCGGCATCACGCCCGAGGACATCTTTGGCATGCAGATGGGAAAGACTGGGATGAAACCATCGAAGGACCATTTAAAGGACCCCCTCAGCCACAGCCGCCCCCGAAGGGCAAAATGAAAACCACTCCACTAACTCCAGCATGGTCCTAAGTAAGAGAGATCGTTCCACATCCAATTAAAACTATTCAGAACAAATTGTCCAGCCAAGAGTCATCCAAGCTATTTTAAAGAAGTTCAAACACACATCTGACTTCTTTTCCTGAGAAGGTTTGGAAATTTTTATTGACCAGCTCCAACATTTTAAGTGGTGTGCCAGTCCACTGATTTTGTGTGTAAAAAAAAAAGCCTTTTGTAGCACGTCTTTGTTCTCATCGTGGAATGTGCAGAGCAGCAAAGCTTTACGCTTTACGAAGCCCAAGACGATTCCCAAGGTCACAACCCTCTGTTCACTCTTTCACTCTGGCCCATAGTAGAAAGTGCGCAGCAACAGCTATGATACAACCAAGCCTGCAGCTCTGGCCAAATCATTGCAACAGTGTGGGCGGCCCAATCAAAGTCTAGCGTTCTTCTCTGTGGAGTTGCAGCCCCCAGTTAAAGACAGCAGCCTGGAACAGCACATCCTGAAGACTGGATTAGGCTTGCCAAGTGTAGATTCCCCCGCTCTCTCTCGCTCACACCTCGCAAGTCAGTTCATCTCGGCTTAAAGATGTGTCAGGAGGAAAGTCGAGACCACCCCCGCCCACTGTTGCAGCGCTGCATTGGGAACCATAGGGTACCCATGGGTGCACCTCCCAGCATCACTCCGAGTTGTTAGCTTGGCTTTAACAGGCACTGTGGGAGCTGTGTGGTAACTCAAAGACAAGCAGGTAAACAAGTCCAAAGACAGAAATCAGAGGTAACTGCCAAGCTGTCGCAGAACTGCATGAAAGTTCTATATTAGCAACCCGGGGACCAGTGGATAGACCGTACATACAGCTTTCTATAAAATACTGCCGTTTGCTTTTGGGATGGGGGAATGACTTAAAATAGGCTTAAACCCAACAGTGTGCTAATATAAAGTAAGTGCAGGAAGTGTTTAGATCACGACAAATGCTCATCACACAAACAACAAACGAGAAAATAAATGAATACAAACAACATTCTGCCAGAGAGAGGAGATATAGAGCAACTGATAGAGGACATTAAAAAGGCAAGAGTTTAACAGTGTTGAAAGAGAAGCAGATGAAAAGGGATTGCTGAGCTGTGAAGCTGAATGAAATTCCTGGCCACTATATTTACAGTGCAGTCAATACAGAACAGTAAAAGGTCATCAGCTGGGCAGCGCAAAGCTAACACGTTGGCAGTGCTTCAACAGGTTTAAAGGGAAGATAATGATGTCTCTCCATCCCCAGACAGAGCTTTCACATTCGGATACGAGCGGCTGAGTGAAAATGTTTCCTTTTGACATCATCATCTCCACCAGCCTCCGGTCCCAGCCCTCGTTTCCCAAGTCGCTTGGGCTTCTTCAAACGCCAAGCAGAGCGAGGATGTTTAAGAGCACCAATTTAAATTTTAATCCTACAAACTTTCAATTTTACTGTAGCTGATATGTGGTAAAAAAAAATAGATCCAGTGAGAATGAAAGAGAAAGAGAGAGATAGCGACAACCGCTCATCAGTTGGTGGCAAGGAAGAAGACAGCGTTATATAGACGACAAAGAAGAAGAATCCAATTACCCATGTGGGGAAACCAACCATGGGAAAGTGGGCTGCCTGTTCTGCGTTCGATAACCCTCCCGTGTCATCCCTCTGTGTCAACCGGACTTTTATCTTTCACTTGGAGGGAAAAAGAGCTCTGCTGCTGCTGCTGCATAGGCAACAACAACAACCAGCAGCCAAAAAGAGAGCCGCGAGCCACCGATGGGGGAGACGAGAATTAAAAGAGTCAGGCAACCACAGGGGCAACTTACATGTAACACATTAGCTGAAAGTAAATGGAGTAGGAAATACTGACGCTCGCACGCAGGGATTCATCGCTCACAGCGCACTGTCACAACAGAATGTTACAGGCATGCACACCCACAGGGCTGTAGCATCATACTGGTTTGGCTATGTATCTGCCATTACTGTTCTATTCAGTTTATGCTATATGTGTTCAAAGGACATTCAGACATATGCTGCCTGGAACACTTGTCCAAACACGATCAATTCAATAGAGATAGAAAGTAGCTCAAAAACTTAAGATGAAAAACCTGCGGCCCTCTGCTCCGACTGCAATGACATATCAAGCCAGCTCCTGCTGCATAGTTTTTTTGGGACCAAGACTGCAAACTAATTAGTTTGCTGTTGTTTGCTGCACGACACAAAGGGAAGAGAGGGAAAAGAACGTCTTAGCTCAACAATATTAACAGCTCCATAGTAATTAAAAACCCCTGACGTGTTGAGCATTCGCGTCAATAAATCATTCCACCACTTTGGCGGCAACGTACAACGGCTGTTTGTAGTGTTTGTCGGGGGTGGGCGTGCTGCCGCAGACGGCGCGGGCATTAGAAGACACCGGGAGTTAATTGAAGTTTTTGCGAAAAATCATAAAATCTAGGGGGGGTTTGAAGACCTCCACATACCATCTGAAAAGCACGGAAATAAACAACATCTTCAGAGTTGATCGCCACGTCCTTGAGACTTCTGCCTCTCACTCTCTACACTCACCAACAGAGAGTTAACCTGACAACTTTCCGAATGAAGAGCAAAGGATAACAAAAGCTGACTGGAGTGTTTCTGTGGGGATGGTTCGAATGAATAGAACAGCTAAGCAAATTAGCATTGGACAACCATTTGGAATTAAATTAAACAAGCTTCAGCCAATCTCTCTCACACCCGGATGCTCTCCAGAAGGACATAGCAAGTGTCACACTGAGGTGTAATGGGACAGGGACACACTGTGGACATGTGAGGGATCATGCTATCCGATACATCACCCGAAATAAGGAATGTGCTGAGTGAGCGTCTGAGGAAACGTGATGCTTGTGTGAAATAAAGACGCGCTGCGCTGCAGCCGAACGACCGGAGGCAGCTGGTTCCCGCAGAGCGGGAGCAGCTGAGAAGACTGAGTCAAACTAGACATGGAATTGGTTTAACCTAATTTCTTCTGGTTAGAATCAGGCAAAAACAATAAAAATAAAAAAAAATTCTTTCCAACTGTCATCACAGTTAATACTGGCAGTGTAATATTAGACTCAGACTATAAGACCCATTGTAGACGTTTCCAACATGTTTGGGTTCATACGGTTTACAGAGAACTTCATTTCAATCAGAGATTGATTTTTTTTTTCCCTTGGACATCTGGGTATAAAAGATATTTGGTCCTTTTGAAATGTTTGCCCCTTCTCCCCCAGAGAGGTCAGAGGCCCTGTGGTCTCAGTAGTTGCTAGTTAAAGCAGTTCAGGACTCAACAAAGCTCTTTGAAGGGTTTCAACTTTGTTCTGGAGTTCAGTCAGATTCTGTTCTCCTTTTGCTACAGAGCTCCAGAGGTTTTGATCTGGCTGGAAAATATCACTTATTGTGCATTATTTAAATGGTCATTAGTCTCCCACAAGCCTCATCCTGCCTGCACAGAGCTCCAGGCTTTCATTATTACATCAGTTATCAGCCCATTATATGCAAATGACTCATCCTAACTCTGGAACCTATAATATATAATATATCAATTACACTGCCAATGAGATGTTTGCATGAAGGGATATGGAAATATGTCCTAAAGATAGCCTGTCTGCACCTGAGGGACAGAGGAAGAGGAGGAAACAGAGAGAGAGGAGGACTTGGAATTCAAAGGGGGGAAAAATGATACGGGAGACAGAATTTAGAAACATGGATTGAAAATAGCAGAAAGTAAAATACAGGAAAAAGTTAAATTAAGCTTCAAGGAATGAAATCAGCAGCAATATAACCCCAGCCGTGCCACTTTAAAACATTGGTTCAAAAAAATGTTAATAGGAATATTGATTCATTTTCCATATTAAGGACACTTTAGTTTATTTATAGTTCATAACTGAAATTGGAGGGATTTATGGCTCAGGTGATGGGTTGACTGGGTCTGTGGCTGCCTTTTTCAGTGGTAGCCTGAGGTCTTTCTTTTTAAATGAAAGCAGGTATACAGACGTATTAGTGGACAGAGTGAGCAGCTTCAACTGAGAAAATTACCACATGAGCTATTGGCCATTCACGCATTTACCCATTTGCCTCTTCAAGTCGGATATAGATTGACAGCGCACACAAATATACTTGTATATTCAGTATGTACTGTTCTTCTGTAGTTAAAGTAAACAATCCTGGCTATTAACTTGTAAAACAAAGTGAGAGGCGATATTAACTATGAGAGAGGAGTCCACACAGCCTATCAGAGCAACCCTGTAACAATCAACGGCAGCAATAGAGAGCGGGGCCTGTTTAGAGCAACAGGGCCTGTATGTAGGAAGAGTCACTCGCAGTGCAACGTGCTGATAATACCAGGTATTAAAAGCTCAAGCAGACACCGAAGGTCATAGGCAAGGCTAATAAATAATGCAAATCTACTCTAAATGCCTTTCATAAACTGGAGAGAGCTTAGAGAGGGCGGCGTGATTGACCCGCTTGTTAGCACAGAGCTCAAGAGCCACATTTGCAAGCATTGAATCTGCCACCTGAAGCAAAAATGAAAGTTTTCAAAGGACATTTGAGGAGTGGATTTTTAGGTAAGACTTAATGTAGCCTGCTGGCCGGCAGCCACTTTGGATGTCCTTAGAACACCATGGACACCTGCAGTGAACCTCTGTCTTAGCAGTAAAAATGATTTGTTTTCTTTTATTTCAAACTATTTAATCAATGACACAGCATACAAAAATGGTTGCATGCATTCGCTACATGCGAGCAAAGCGTAACGCTGGTAGCTGATAGTTACACTGAATTTAAATCCGAAGGTAACATTTGATGGTGTCCAAAAAAATAAAATAAAATAAAAAATAAAAAAACTGCCATTGTGCCCTTTCTCCGGATTGACAGAATGTTGCTGCCTGGTGTTAGAGTGACATAACCAGTGTCACGCCAGTCTATATTTACAGGCCTGTCATTACAATCATGTTCACCACAAAGAGGAAGATCACAGATCACATTACACAAGCTGCTGAGATGGAGTCATCCCCTTGGGGAGAGGACAAAATTGGCACCTTGACTTAAAACGCCAATGATTGAACACAACACAGTGCTGAATGAAAAGATGGATGAATATAAAATAATCACTGAGCACATAGTTGAGGTAGTCTATAATTGCCAGAGGGCACAAAGGTGGAAGAGCTCTTTAAGACCAAGAATAAAATGAATGTGTGGTATATGTCACTCCTACTGAGACAATGGTAAATCAGACGGCACCTCCGTGATCGCATCTCTGTCTCGCTGCATCATAATCCAATCAACAAGCACCGTCAACATCATTTCTATCAGACCGGTGCAGGTTGATTCGCGAGGATAAAAGCGTGCATTCACTGCTTTATGACAGCCGACGTACACAAGGGTTGAGCCGCAGGAACACAACTTTTTTTTTTTTTAAGATGGCTTTGTTATCATCAGTCTTCCTCTACAGCAATTTCACTGTTTGTCCTGAGCCGTTATCATTCAGTGTGCAACAAGAGGATAAGAGAGCAACAGGCAGTCAAAGTTCCACATGAAAAAATTCTGGTTACGTCGCCTAAAAAGTGGAAAATGCTCCATCGCCTGCCTTCGACCTTATCAAGCCTGGATCTCCCGCTGTGTGCAGAAACATGTTTGTCTCCACGACACATCGCCTTTCCCCTTTCACTATATATATATTTTTTTTCCAACAGGTTTTCATTTCTCGACTCTGTCTGCAGCCTGCTTTGTGTGTTTAGTCGGCTCCGTCGCTCTCTCCCGAGATAAACACAGATGGTTGATGTCCTCCCAGTAACTTTCCGATAAAAGGAAGTAAATTTAAAACCTCAGAGGAACAGCAATGAAAGGTGTTGCTTGGGGGAAAAAAAGGAAACAAAAAGCAGACTCACGGTATTAATCTGAATCATCAGCGACATTTTTAACTATCTGATGCTGGGTTTATAAAAGCAGTCACGAATGTGTGGAAATGTTCTTTTATAGAAGCAGCAACATATCTGTAAAGCCTTTGCTGTCACTGCTCCTAAGTTTTTGGCGAAGTCACCACACCTTGTTTTGTTTCAGCTCTAAGCCAAACATTATACCACTTGTTTCAACATGTTTGACCAACCTTACCCTCAAATTACACAGGCTGCATCTTGATACCTGGCTCTGAGGTCAGAGGCTGATGTCCTCCCTATATAGGCGGGATTGCGGGTTTTTTCAGCTTCTTCCATAATGTACGCAGCACGGAAAAAAGTTAGAGATAACACATGGTTTGTTTTATGTTCTAACTGTGTTCTATGTACATAAAGGAATAGTTTTGGAAAATGAGATGACTTCCTTTCATGGGGCATGAGAGGAGAGGATCAATGCCGCGTGTCTGAGCACTCCATATGTAGCTGGAGCTGTGTGGCCATCAGCTTCACTGATATTAACTGGAAGCCAAAGGAAAGAGCTGGGCTCTAGCCAAGGTTTTTTTTTTTTTTTCTGGGGGAAAAAAAAAGAAAAACTTGCCTACCCGTGTCTTTAAAGTCTTAAAACTGCTGCATCAACCTTGTTCTTACATCTCTTTTCATGTGTGAAATAAACCAATCTGATAGAAATCGTGTTAATGAGTGAGACTTTTTGCACTTTACTGCTCAGAAACACCAGGCGGAGGAAAAGCAGCGACCCTGAGCTCTTTCCTGAAGGTTGAGAAACAGGTGTGAGGTTTTTTTTTCTCGTCTTATCTAACTTTTTTGGGAAGAAAACAAACAAATAAGTGCATCTTCAAATTAACCCATCAACCTTGATGATTGG
Organism: Pseudorhombus dupliciocellatus; assembly: GCA_016785235.1. Taxonomy (NCBI): domain Eukaryota; kingdom Metazoa; phylum Chordata; class Actinopteri; order Pleuronectiformes; family Paralichthyidae; genus Pseudorhombus; species Pseudorhombus dupliciocellatus. Next base: position 200,080 of record JAFBJW010000149.1, on the reverse strand, counting down.
TTCAGCAGTGTATGTAGTCTTTACTGTACCTCCGCCAATAACACACTCTCCACTGCTGACGAATTAAATAAGTCATGAGATCAAGAGAAACTGCTCTCTGTTCTGTTAAATGTGCCATTTAAATGCAAAGAGTCATTCTGCTGCGTCTAGTTGGTTTTTCCACTCCGGGCCGTGGATCACCAAAGCCTGCAGCCGCAGCGTTCGGGGGAGAGAACCAGCAGAGTGGGGACAGGTAGAAGGGTGGAGGAAAGACACCGTAAAATGTTTGAAGTTGTGCTTAGAAAACGAGCATCGTGTTTAAAACCCCATGAGGGTCCTTTCGGGGGGGGGGGGGGGGGGGGGGGGGGGGGGGGTGTAGAGCCTCACAAGTTTGGTTTTGATTTACTTCCACTTTGCCGAGCTTTGTGCAATATTCAGCGCAGAAACAGCATTAATGGCTCAAAGGTGATTCATGCCGGACCGAAGCTGCCGATAATGATGACTTCTTTCCTGAGAGCCACATGACATTTGCATTCCATCTCTGTTTGAAATGGCAGGTCTGAGGGCTTTGAAGAAATCTAAAAGCAGGCGCTGTCACTTGGCATTGGCGATGGTGCCTGTGCTGCTCTTTTGAAATGTGAATGGGTTGATAATCTCCTCGGCACCAAAATCCGTGCTATCACCCAAAATTGAAGCCGCTGTGTATGGGGGAAAGAAATAAGCATAGCCTTTGTTTGGGAAGTTAAAATGTATTGGACCATGAAACTATCAGCAAAAACAGCAAAACCAACAGCTAGTTAATATGCTGCTGTTTGAATGACACAGGAATAATCTCTCTGACAGAGAAAATGTAATATATTGGTGGATTTAATTTATAAAAATACACATATTTATTTAACCTTTATATTCACTGACTACATTGATGGTGAGTGCCACAATACAATAAAATGCAAGCATATAGATTTTATGAATACATGAACACAGTATACAGATATGACGCTAAATCAACCGTGGACTTAAATTCCCCAAGGTAAACTGAAGTTTTAATGTGTGAGACATGCTCTAATGAGTTCCAGAGGAGAGGTGCAAAGAAACTAAAAGCAGCTCCACCAGGGAGAGACGTTCATTTGTACGTGTCAGACAACCAAAGTCATTGAGGAGATGAAAGCTGATGCGTTAAAACCTGCGGGCACGTAATTCCACCTGGTGTTTCAAACAGTCTTGGACCAATACTGGAGCGTCTCTACGTTCATGGCGTTTATACATATTTAAAGAGGTTAACACTAATCAAAGGTGGGTGGCCCCTCGCCACCAGGCACCGCTCGTGAGAGGGAATCTGGGAAGTTGAGCTCATTTTCGAAGAAAGGCGTCCTCTCTACCCTCTCTCTCTCTCTCACACACACACACACGCCGTTTGATCCGTTGGCTGAGACACCCACATGTGCTGGTTGTTTCAAAAAGGATCTGGACCGCTGCGTTCAGAGTTCTGCCCCAGCTGTCTCGGCACAGTGCCGGCGGTTCAAACGTCTCCCTACGACCGCGGGTTTGGTCGACAGGAAGCTCAGAAGCCTGGAAAACACCACTCTAGACGACAAAGCTGTCAAAAAGCGCGTGCGCAGCTACTGGTGTAGCGAGAGACACAGATAACTTATCTTTCATAATAATCGGTGCGTCGTGTACGTGCGTCTCGGAGAGACACTGCTGCCGAAACTTTAAATGCCAGCCACGAACCACAAATACATGTCTGAGCCACCGCAGCCTCTGAGCATGTTCGTGAGCGGGCCCCCTCTGACAGCCTCATGTTGTTTCCAGAGCGCCAGCATGTACCCGTCGCCCTCGCCTCACGTCTCTACAGACCAAAGCCTCTGGGACGTGAGCGGTCCCTGAGGAACACCCTGCAGTATAACTGACTTGAATGGAATTATTTCTTTGAAGAGCCCTCCGAGGCTCAATTGAATTGATTTAATTCCATTTAATTTAATTTAACTCTGATGAAATCTCCTTCAGCTCTGTTTGATCCAGTTCTACCATCAAAAGGGCGGCGGTGGCGGCCCCGGCATAGCTCCAGACACCGAGCCTTGACACCTCGCACCCTGCATCACAACGCCGATAAGCAGAATGGAAGATTGAGAAGAAACACGACCATGGACCATGGGGGGAAAAAAAAATGCAAAGCTGAAGGGCGTAACATGTTTCTTTTTAGCTGCAATGTTTCATGTCATTGGTATTCCACCGGCTGTTGGGCGCAAATCAATACTATCGAGCTGCTGCTGCCCAATAAACTCAGTTGTTGTCTCAATTGCCGTCTCTTTAACGCCTCAGAAAGAATTTAAAGCCCTTGGGAAAATGCAGGGTAAAATGTATATTTGCAGCGTTACCTTGAGTCGTCCTGGAGAAAGACTGACCTTGAATGCTGCTCCTGAGCCGCCGGATGAACCGGTGGCTCGGGGAGATGGATTACTCTTCGGTGATGTATGGAAAGATTAGAGATAAGGACGACTTCACGGGGGAAAGTCATATTTCTGCCCTAACGATGATGCCGTGCTTTCTTAGAAGTTGACAGCAAATCAATTCCACTTCCTGAATTTCACGTTGATGCAACGTTAGATATAGAAACATACGTGCAATACGAGAGCAGGCTCCTGGATCCATTGCTCTTATGGAACCCTAACAAGGAAGATGCAGTTCAATTATTTGTCTCGGAAGCTGCAGTGCTCAGGGGCACAGCTAAGAATATACAGTTGACATTAGGGTCTGTGAATTACGGTCAATCACTATAGGACGCATGATGCTGTGAGGGTTGATTGTGAATCTATGGATCTCTATTTTGTCATGATGTTTATTTTTTATTTCTATAAATCCATGGTTTTGCTTTAAAATAGTTCTCTATTAAAAGAATGAACCGACAGTGGCTCTCTGCGCAAAAACTTTAAGTAGACTTCAAACTTGCACCCACTGAAATATGTCAAAGAGACAGAAGAGGATTGCAGCTAATGTCAAAGCAGCCATAACCACTCGTCCTTACCCAGCCTATGGTTTATGTATGACCTCCATAAGAGGTTCTACGACGATGGGAGCATCATATGTCAAAGCTTCCTCTCTTATCCAGCAGCATCTGAGGGGAACGTCCGAGTCACTGGAGCATGTGCTCATCCCGCCTGAAATCGACCTTCTCTAATGGACAAAAAAAAAGATGAAAAGCGGTCTTTGTGGCACTGCCGGCCCCCGAGGACCACCAGGAAGTGTAATCAGCAATGACCCATGCTAGACTCCACCAATCCCAGGGAGTTGCTTAACATACCCGGGCCGCCTCAAGGGAGCGGCGGCGACCAGCGGAACAAGCGCTTGACGACGGCGAATAAATTCTAAAATCCCCGACGTCTGTCGCTCTCTTGAATCGTCGCGGCTGACGCGATGCGGCAGCCTGTAACCCTCTGCATACGCGCGGCCTGCACCGCAATCCCTGGGAGTAAAACATCATTTTCGATAAACGTATATGACAAATGTCTGAGCAGATTGGAGGCAGGCCACCTGTGTGGATGCCCGAGAAATTTGAAGAGAAAAGCAGCAAGGGACCGAATGTGGGTAAAACAAGCTGTCAGGTGGCTGATGACTGGAACGGGGTCCAAGGTAATAAGATTGTTTGGTATAAATCACTGAGGAAACCTGGTGAGCATGCAGACGCAGGCTCTAAGTCCGTTGCCGCATCCATTAAGATTCAGCTGGAGTGGATATAAAGCATGTTCACACTTTACTCCGGGAAATATGAGGAAGAGGAGGCTGTGATTACGGGTGAGAGTGGGTACATTTCACCGCCAGCACAGTGCACGGTGTAATCGCTGTTAGTCAGCGGGCTGAGTGATGGTTCTGCCTGTGCTCCTTACGTCACGTGCTAAACTCTGCACTGTTAAAGACGGACCTGCTCAGAGGGGTGGAATATAATTACACATATCTTTGTCCCTAACCCAGCAGAAAATGCATCAACAATTTTTCTTTCATATCATCATATTCTGTATATACTAAGGGCTTTGTTTGTTTTTTTGAAACCCTGTGATGGCTGAAACATAAGGAGTTGTGTATTTACATGTCTCATAGACGCAGAGCAACATCAGCCATCTTGCTGCGTTCTGTTTCTGGCTACCTGACACCTGTGACTCCTGGGAAATACCTGGCTGCTATGTCGCTGCTAAACACTCCTCTGTGCTCACTTGGCTCCTCTCTTAGCTTTCTACTGCTCGGGGCTGGGGAGGTTTTAACAGTTTGTGTTTCCCTCCCAGCGGAAGAAAACAAACGGCCACATGTGGGAGCAGAACAAAGTGTAAAGGCTGCACTGATGCCAATATATTACAGATGCTGGTGTGAAAGGAACTGTTCATGATTAGGTCCGAGTTGGGCTCCATCTCCTCAGGGGTGATATCTGTCTCCTTCGCTGATAAATGCTCCACTATGTTCACAAACTGCTCTCTAAACCAAAAACAACGAGCCACTGCGAAACAGCAGAGCTGAGCGATTGCTGCGTTAAACTTCTCTTTGTGATTTTTTTTTTTTTTTTTTTTTTTAAACAGCCATTTGATTTATTTGCAGGATGATGCCACTGACACAAGCTGTTTGGCACAGATCTGTGGCCTTAGACTGAGTGACACTTCATAAAATCATTTTGTTTGTTCATCCATAGTTTCCCATTGTTGAGCAGCCCTTTCTGATCCAAATATCTCAGTCGTCATGGATACAAATTGAAATAATTGTCTTCATTCATCTATCAATCGTTCTCCCCAGATCACCCATCAACTCGTCACAGCCACAAGATAATGATTTGCCTCCTCAATGTGCTTATACACAGCACTTATTTTGCTATTGATAAAAATCATAGTGATAATCACTTCTTTTTAATCGGCCGCCGCACTATCATCTTCAGCCTCAATGAGACTGACCCCTGAGATGAAAAGGCTCCAGCATTCTCCTCCACACCAATTCACCTCGCATTCTTCGCACCAAAGGGCATCTTGGGTAATTCTCTCATAAGTGAATGGCTCTCAATAAAGGTGTGAAAGCAGGCTAAATAAACGTGGAGGGACTCTAATACAGACGAATGCGCTCCTGTCAGCGGCGCATTGTGCATATTGTACTGGAAGACCAAACCCCCGAAACACGGTCAATTTGTCAAACAACTCAGCGGAAGGTGATGAAGTTCAGAGCCTCCCTCAGGCTACATCCCCAACAGCCACCATTTCTCTTTTCAATAGCTGCGTGGCCAAGCAAATGTGTGGTTTGTTTTTTCCCCTCCTGTTCAGCAGCAGTCAGCATTTGTTCCTTATAAATTATGAGTTGTTCAGGAGGCGAAATCCAATCACAAATGCATCTCTAGAGATGCGTGTGAGATGCACTGTTGAGCGAGGTGAGGGGAAGGTGGACTGTGACCCGCCTGTGCCGCGTCTCAACAAAGGACTCCGGATGCCGGTTTGTGACTGAACGGACCAACAGGAATCAAAAAAACATTTTCCCCAGATCTGGCACGTCCTCACTCAAACCCAATTATAACAATTACCCAGACCACTCGGAAGGGATTTTTAGATTTGTGATGTAGATTTGAAGTCCCCCCCCCTCCGGTAACTGACAGAATGCCGCACAAACAGTCCCATTCAGTTTGCAGTGCCGTCCTTTTAATTAAACGTGTCATTATTTTATTCCAAACACTCACAAACACCCCCATAATGAACCGTCTGAAAAACAGCACAGCACATAAAAGCTGCGGCAGGCCTGCTTTATAGCAGACTGGAGGGTTATTGTGTCTGTGTTGTGTTTGGTACCCAAACAGCATTGTTTATAACTCTATTTCTAGACGAGCTGGTAAATATCTCCAGACACCCCGTGCTTCCTTTGCTTTGTTTTCTTTTACACAATATTTATTTCCAAATGCCTGCTGCAGGAAGCTGACTGCAGAATTCAGCACACTGACTCAGTCCAGGTGAGCTCAATGGAAAGTCAACCTTCATCTCAGAGATGATTGTACTTAGAGCAGGTCGGACTGGAGAAAAAGTGCATTATGTTACAGGGAATTGGACAGCACCAACAAAGGCTGATTCAAAATAAATACACAAATAAGTAATTGGAGAGAGAGAGAGCGAGAGAGAGAGAAATAATGTAAAGAAAAAGTTATTTGGCAATTTAAAGAAATAAATTCACAACATTGTCACAATATCGTGACAGCTTCAGAGAGGGTTAGAAGCACAGATGGCAAACCCAGCCAATTAGGGTTGTTCTTTGTAGGTTTGATTTACTTCCTCATGCTTTCATTTCATTCGTGACACCTCGAGATTAAAATCGGAGCAATGTGGCGCATCGTTGCCGTCACGTGAAAATTAGCTTTAGCACAAACGCAGAACATTCACTGCAAACAAACACAAGCTTCATCATAACGACGTATTGAAAACCAAACTACGACAAAATCATTCCTGAACCACTGAAGTGTGGTCAGCTGGTTGCATTGTGGGGAAAGGGTATTTTTGAGGCACATTTAAATCGGATGATGATGCAGACTTCCATTGATCTCTCCTTGAAGGGATCCATTGTGCTGCTTGATATTGCAACAAAAATCTATAAAACCAGATGTGTGAACAACTTTGAAAAAAAGAGTAAAAGAGAAGTTCAAACCCTCCTGACGCTCACGCCCCCACACCCCTGAATCGCCGCGTGGAGCCTGCGTACACGTGCGATTAGCAGCGGCTGAAAGCTCTTGTCGACCGGACCGACCTGAACACCTCAAAGCTTTGACAACCGTTTCTGCCGCCGGGCTAATGGACGCCGTGGGACGCTGACATGTGACCGCGTGACAGGCTTACAAGTGACGACCACTCTCGCAACTTGTTGAAACAGTCAGGCGTCTGGACACATTGGTTTTCCTGTCACCCAACTGGAAGCGGATTGACTTTATCGTAGGAGGCTCATGTCAGAGTTCCGTGTTCGCTGACAGCGGACTGCAGACTTTTATTTTCTATCCCTTGGTTTGTTCCCATGGGCTGTGACTGTAATTTGATGTGATTACTGAACATTTCGAAGACATCCCTATTTTTTTTTTCCCTTTACAAACGACAACTTATTGTGTACTCCCAACAAAACCAGGTCTGTTATTTGTTATTTCAGCTTTGGTTAAAGTCTGAGGATATGCTCATGCAGGCAGGCAGAGCTTCCTCTATACTTCAGGGGGATCTGGAGCTATTTAGCCGTAACTTCCACTCCGCTGTAGCAGTGCTGACTCTTTTAGATTTCATCATTTCATGTTTCATTAAATTTAATCCCATTTTTTCCTGGTCTTCATACTTTTAAATCAATTTAATGTGTCTTTTTAAACTGTCTTGTTTTTTCTAGTCTAATCTGTTTTCTTTTTATGTCGAATGTAAAGCACAGCCCTTTGTAACGTTTGATAAAACCTCCCTCCCAATCCCACCAAGATAAACACATCAGTGTTTTATTTCCTTGCTGTCAGGGCGACGCCTCTGCAAAATAAACGTGGCAGAAACCCTGCATGTGCCACATTTCCACCAACCGTGGAACACGTGTTCACTTCCACCTGCTCTGTCTCGCAAATGGGAGCTTGTCCAGTGTGACGCACAATCCACAACTGGCCTGTCGTGAGCGGCTCCCCTGCAGCATGTGTGCGTCACACGCGACTGCAGCTGCACGGGCAGCCGAAGGCCGAAGCCTCGGATTCCGCCCTGCCAGCGTTAACTGTGATTGTGTGTACTGGAGCCTACCTCGGAGAAGATCTGGGGTCGTGTGTGGCCAGTTGTAGGTCCTGATGAGCTGCCAGTCAAAGTCGTCGTCCTGGCCCTGTCGGTACTCACACAAGCTGGGGTCTGAGTCCTCGTCAAAAGTACAGCCAGCTACGGAGGCAGAAGAGGAAAAAAATACGTTATTAAACGTGTAAACACGTGAAGGTGATGACTGGAAATGACTAAACTATATTTGCTATCAGGAAAAATGTGGGCGACAAACTCCTCGCAGCCCCTATGAGAGGAATGATTGGTCAGTTACATCACCACAGGCTCACTGTTAATGCACCAACTAGTGAAGAATGCTTCCGGCTCTGAGCTACATTACAGCTAATGGTTGGCACTGGGTGGGCACCATGAACTGTCCATCTCGTCCATTCCCTCTACATCCGCCACCATTTGGTACAATTAGTCCTGTGGTGAGAAAATGACACAACAGCCACAGGTCACACAGATCGCCAGAGATAATGGGACGGCAGTGCCAGAGCAGCGAACGGGGTGGGGGGGGCCTCTTCAGCTGATGGAGGACAACGACAGCCGGTGACCCAACCCTCTAATGGTTGCATTTGCTCCATTCTGTCATTATCCCACTAAACAGGGGTCTTTTAGAGCCACCAGTTAGGCTGTCAAACTGGGGGCGGTGGGGTTTATATGAGGGGGTGGGGGGTTGGTGGTTTTAATGGTCAGAAACCACAGCCTGCACACTTCATTAAAGCTTGAAATGAATTGAAAACCCGTTGTTTGCTTCATCTAGGTTTTTCATTCCATTCCTACAGCTCTGATCCACATATTTCAGTCTCCATCGATTCATCTTTTAATAATTGTCTTCATTCATCTATCAATCATTTTTCGTCCATCGACCGACAGGAAATATGAAACAGCAGCCATCACTGTATCCCCAGATCACCCATCAAATCACTCGTCCTGTCACAGTCACAGGATAATGATTTTCCAGAGATATAAAAAATGCAAAAGAAAAGACTTTCAACAGCTGAGAAGAAGGAGCCAGCCAACGTTTGCTTGATGAATGGATTAATAAATGATTGGGTGTTTTATAGGATTGGAATTCACCTCTCCTGTTATGATGGTGCCATGATCCCATACATGACAGAACATTTTTTTATTTCTCTGCTCCTTGGCACAAATGTTTACTTTCCCTTTCAGCCTGTACAAACTCTGCTCAAGCAGGAAAAGCAAAAATAATAATAATAAAAATGTGACCAGTGCTGCGACAGAACCAAATGAGTCTCCTGGGGTTCAAAAAGAAAGTGTGATTTGAACAGATCCGCCTGCCTCGAGAAAAAAACATGGGACCTGCTGCCCGAAGCTGGACTCAGGAATAATGGTGTGGGATGCAGCGGGGAGCGGCTCGTTTATAAGACACACACTGAGGCACGGGTCTGTCACCAGTCCGCTGGACTGGCCATTGCTCAGTCTGGCCGCGGCTCCGCCGACAGGCCTCCTAGTCTTCTATCTAACTCCAAACGGCCCGAACCCTCTGTGGTCTCGGACCCTCCTTCACTGACAGATCGTATTAAGGCTTGGCAGCAGCGCGGCTGCTGTTAAAGAGCTTCTCTGACTCAATGCCAGCTTCTACTTAATTGTGTCCCGTTTGGCCTCCCCCCCCAGTGTCGCCTTTTGTGTTTCGTTGAGAAGTTCCATCTGTTTTCTTCCAGCCAGCGTAAAACTTTTGAGTCTGAAGAAATATTGTTCGTCACAAAACTACTAAGACTGCTAATTTTGGACCACCGCTTGGGCTGTTCCTGCTGACAAACAAATATCACCAGCGCACCAGCTCCGAACACCCGCCTCCCGCCGCCGCCGCCGCCCCATCGCTCTTCCCCTCCGCCTGCAGCCAAAGCAAGCGTTTCCGGGTGTGTAAGCAGATCAGAGTTTTAATTGCCTCCTGTGTGAGAGCTGCTTGTTGTGCTGCGCCGTGCACCGGTTATCTGAGGATGAGAGGGCTGAGTGGTGGAGCAGGGCCCACGGTGAAGGCCTGACTTTCATCGAGAGCCCTCGAGCTCCAAGAAGAAATGTCACCATCAGACACATTTCACCGATTTCCCTCATTAGGACTCATCCTTTCCCAGCCTCCTTTGCTTTTAGCACACGCGTTCCTCTCGGTGCCCAAATGAGCTGCTTTGGCAGCGGGAGGGCAAGTCCATGTAATTAGAAAAGCCACATGCATTGTGTGTGTGTGTGTGTGTGTGTGTGTGTGTGTGTAGAAAAAAAATAGCTGTTTTGATGTTTATTTAAAAAGGAATATAATTATAACGAATCCATCAGTGTCACACAAGCTAAAGCTGAGATGACACTGAGAATGAATTATTTGTGACCATCAGCTGACGTGGGGCTCAGATGATGGGAAAGCAGGTTTTTTTCGAATGGTAATTGCTTATTAGGGGTGATAGCCTGGTCATCGAGCCGCCGCGCGTGAGGCAGAGCGGCAACCACGCGGCCTGCAGACGTGGACGGCGGAGCTCGAGATAACTCGTGCAAGCCGCTGTCACAGCTGACAAGTTTCACAGAAGGAGAACAGAGAGAGAGAGAGAAAAAATAAATAAATGTGCGAGAACGAGACGCCCTCCTCTTTGAAAGGTAGGAAAGGTAATTTGCCAAGCAAGACCCGGGCCTGTCGGAAGATGCCATGACTGGAATTTGTTATCTGTGTTTGGCTCGCGCTCTTTAAGTTCAACACAACCTCCGGTCGGGAAAGAAAAAGTTGCTCCGTCAGACGTCTTCTCTATTGTGCCCCTCTATTGTTAAAAGCCTATAAAAAGACCCTTTCCAAATACGGCTTCATTTCCAAAACATCAGTCCTAAATCGGCTGCACTGTCTCATCAAATTCCACATAAGCATGCATGAAGTGTTCCTCCTGACTAATCTTATATAATTTTGGATAAATCCTGTGGGGAGATTTAGCTGGCAAAGCCTGCACGAGGCAGCAGCGAATCTCATTAATGCAGCTCAGTGATGGTCTAAACACTGTTCCAGAGGTTTCCTCATGATATGTCTGAGGGGAAGATCCAATATTTGTCATTTCTCGAACTTAAGTAAAAATACTCAGTTGAAAGCATGAGGCTGGTGCTCAGTTCAGTTTTGAATTGTTTCTACTTCGATGGCCTGTTTGGGATTCTCAGCTATTGGCTCCTCTTACAGTAGAGTAACTGTGCAGGTGTGTGTGTATCCAGAGTCTGATGCGTATTATTCCTCTGGTAGCGTGACTATTTGAAACTGTCACACCATGCTGATATGTTGCGTCATTAGGATAAACACACACACACATTAGGATAAATTGATGTTCAGGCTTTTTTCCACTGGATTTGTGGCTGCTAATAAATATTTGAGGTATCGCCAACCTTAAAGATATTGAATATGCAGCCTTTTCAGCGGCTTACAGCACATTAACCTTAACCACTATTGATTTTTACGTCTTTTTCTGCTTTTCTTTTCCATCTTTGTGCAGCCACCACAGTGGAGGTGAAGCGGCCGATGATGAATGAATGAATGAGACATGCAGCTCAGATTTCTGTGGATTATCCAAAGTATAAAAGGGGCACTTTTTCTGGAAGGGAAGCCCACGCCACATGCATTCAGGGAAGAGTGAAGCACCTAAATGAAGTATCCCATTAACCTTTATGTACTTAAACAAAACGAAAACTAGCTGAGGTGACCTACAGCTTAAGTCTGTGGGTGACCTGAGCGTAGACGGATGCCTTCTGTAACCAGTCAGTGGTTTCAAACCTCAGGGTCCAATACGAGATGTTAATTAAATCCTATTAGCAGTGTTTGTGCAGGATCAAAGTCGGGAGGTAGCAGGAAGAGCATAACTCTGCCGCACAAAGTGGCTGTGAGGCAGCCAGAGGAGGCCCTGGAGGGAGATTAATGGGAGAAGGTGTAGACCGGCCTTAAGTGCTTGTGATGGACCCCGGGTACTACTGTCCAACCTCGCTCGCTTCTACAGTGAACACCACGACCCTGACTAATAGCCGGCGCAGCAGGCGCATCATAAATACCTTGTGATGGAGAGCGAGGAAAACACAAGCCTCTTACGTTGCATTTATCATGGAGGGGAAGAAATAAATTAGGAGGGGCGAGACAGCGGCGGTGGGCGGGGTGGAGGGCCCTCGAACGGGAGGAGGCGAGGGAAGGAGCGCGGCTAAAGAGGGGCGGGGATAATGAGGACAAATCACACATAGTGTGGGGTGTGTGCAACAAGAGGATTCTGGGGGAAAAACAAGATTTTATTTTTCTTCTCCTTTGTCTCCAAGGGCTTTACAATATAAAACAGCGGGAGGTAATCAAAGAAGTCTGGAATGAGGATGGGTTTCTATTGATCACACTGTTCCAGTGCAGTTCTCAGATGGGCTTAAATCATCTACACTCCGGTTTAACGAGGACATTCATTTCTAATTAGTCTTACAGGGAAAACAGTGATTACTCCGAGCAGGAAACTACATGAAATCTCTAAGATTAGCTCTCACGACTCATGTGAAGAACATGAACCCTCAGTGCTAATGCACCTCTGTCAGAAAGCTATGCTTTGACTGCGGCGATGTGACCGTCACATGACCGGTCATCCATTTTAATTCATGCGGCATTTATCTTAACATAAGATTAGCCTATAAGAAAAAACATTTATGTATCATAAATCTGTTATTGTTTATTATAATACAGATGGATTATATGGATTATGTTCCAAAATCGTTCAGCCCTACTTTGACTTCCTCTCTGCTGGCCACTGCTTCATTTCCTCTCATGTTTCACTAAAGTGTCTCTCTCCTCCTTCAGCTGAAGTTCAGGTGCAACGTTTTCTTTGCACCTCGCCACTAATTGTTCCTTTTATCTAACACAAAATCAGACCTGAACCCGGCTGTGAGAAACCTCGGCGCTGAGCTCCGTCTGTTTCCGCTCTTTTCTGTCCCCGGGCAAACCACCTAATATTGTGTAACCAGCGGCAGCACTCTGCTGGCACTCATTTAATCAGAGCCTCTCAGATGCAGTGGCTCTGCTGGGACCCGGGATCCGGGATGTGCTGCTGCTCCTCTTGTTTGGTTTGAGATAAAGCTCCGCCGTAGCATGATTTGCATTTGAGCTTGCGCAGGCAATGCATCAGACCTGACAAGTTTACTTACGTGGTGGGGAGAGGAGGGGGGAGGGGGCGAGGGGGGGGGGGGCTCATCAATACTGAGAGACCTGACAAGTTTACTTACGTGGTGGGGAGAGGAGGGGGGGGGGGGGGGGGGGGGGGGGGCTCATCAATACTGAGCCAGCGGAGGAATCATCCCGAACACCATTTCTTCCTCAACCATTAATAACAGACACCGTGATTTCAGAAGGCCTCACCCAGGGGGCGGACAGGAAGCAGCGTGAGAGAGAGGGAGCAGGATGATGCAAGAAAACAGGCAAACATGTAGATTGAGTAAACTTACAAAAGAGAAACGGCGTCCTTTGCAAGCTGCAGACTCTCACCGATGTTGGCTCTGGATTGATGGTTCTTTTTTAAAAAACAAGGTGCAGCAAGTCACAGAGAGCCGAGTTCTGCCGACATGAACTTTTAGTGCCTAGCAAAACATTTCTCATTGTTTAGAACCGAAAACTGCGTTGAAATCACTAAATCAAGGTAAAGCACTACCCTGCAGTGTTCTTGTAAGAAAACAAACACTATGTTTACATTCAGTTGTTGCTCCAAACCACACTGTGTGCATCCCTGAGGTCAGACACAACCCTGCTGGCTGCATTTTTGTTATTCATTAAATATTTACAAAGATAGTTTTTAAACAAAATTTCTAATGATGCATTATTAACGTGTATCCCCCCCCCATTTTTTTTTGTTTTGCACATTGCACATCCACGGCAAGGTCAAAAATCCATCCAAGGCTTGAGAGCTGCAGCATTTTGGTTTCTCAGCTGTTACTGGAGTAAATATGTGAGCGAGGCTCTGTTCCGGAGTTTCTTCTGCACAATTCGCAATAAAAACTCTGGATAATGTCCAAATGAGCCCATGTGGGAAAACAGCAGGAGATCCTAAGAAGGATTCACCGCAGGCCAGTGGATGTTGTTTCCTTTTCCTGTTGTTCTCTCGCCCTGTCTCTCTCTCTCTCTCTCTCTCTCTCTCTCCTTCCATTTGAGTACTGTACAATGCCCCATGCACAACTCACATGAAGTATACAATGACAGACATTTCAATGAGCCAAAAAATTGACTCAAGTGTCCTTCCAGAGTCTATGATCCTGTCCTGGCCCATGTGTCTCGAGGTACAACTTCCCAGTCCCCTGCTTCATATGCAAATAAACATGCACGTCATTTGTCTTATTTTTAACCAATCTGACGTGTCCATTGTCACTGTGCATGTTCCCACCCGCCGTTAACATGCGCCTGGGGCGATCTGATCATCAAGTGTGTGAACGCACCCCAGAGACGCTTTTTGGACACATTTGGAAAGAGCTCTGGGACACATGTGGCCACTTTCTTTTAGCAGCGTTAAAGCTACTTACATCCTGGGCCAGTTTTAATGACAATCATAGATTTATTTATGGCAGCCCACCACAATAGGAACATTAGAGAACTTCCACATATTGATTCTCTATCGGAAAACGCCACCAAAGTGCAATTGTGTGCACTGGGTAAATAGAGTCAGCATCCAGGGTGAAGCAAAATCGAATGCTTAAATTTGCATGATTGAGAAGCTATTAGAAATTCAGCAAGGTGGGCTGGTTTAGCTACACAAGTCTCATGTGTGGAAATCCTGGGTTTCATTGACCCATTGCCCAGCGGCCTCCTCCTAATGTGGACTTTATATCACTTAAATGGCTCCTCTGCTCCAATCATAATCAGCTAGAGGTCACCTCACAGTAAAATGTTAGTGGGTCATAACGCCCTGCTGGCACTGATGACCTCAGGGCTGAGTCAACGTATAGAATTCAGTCCTGCGTCTCACCTCCTTGAAAAGGGAATGTTGATAACCCGCTGTGAGTAAACAGAGTGCGTTACGTGGGGGGGACATCGATCAAAATGTACTTGGCGGAGCCACAACTGCAATCATTAATCATCATACGGGGATTGGACCGGAGATACCAAGCATGTTATGACTGATGAGCTGATCCGCTGTGCTCCCACAACCTCTACGAGATGGTAAATGTGGAGTAAACGCTCTGCTGATGGCGACGCGGCCACCCGGCCTGAGACAACCCTAGCCATAAGTCTCCATTAAACATAGATGAGCCATGTCTCCTGGAAGCTGCTCCCATGTCTCTCATGAAAATCACCTTTTTTTCCCCCCTCCATTCCTCCCACCATCTTTGGCTCAACCTGCTGATATCATGTGTCAGCAGATTGGGCCGCTGTGACCGCACGAGGCGGCGAATGGTAAAAATCGAATTTCCCTCTCGCTGCACGCGGAACTCTTTTCCTGCTCGGGCTGGGAGCGGATGGCAAGATTGGCACCGCGGGGCATATGCTGTTGTGTGAAATTGTTTCATTACTAGTTCAAGGCGGTTCTAGCCCATAAGTGCAACTCGGGAAAATCCCAGAAGCCGCGGCCGGCCAAGACCTTGTACCTTATATGTCCAAAAACACAATTTAACATCAATCTCTCCGTATCTTGGCGACGGTGTTATAGACAGCTTTACACTGCCTTGTAGCCCCGAGTAAGCACCATAGTCTTATTGTGGGGTCTGATAATATGCAGCTAAATGAGCAGCAGAGAAGTGGCCAAGAAGTTTATGAAGGTCAGTAATCTAATGCACTTTCAATTTCATCACTTTCCAGAAAAATAAAGAGGGGGGGGGGGGGGGGGGGATCTGTGTTGGCACAGTCTTTATTAGTGTAAGCTGACCCGACACGGCTCACACAGATGAACCTGTCCTCATAGTGAGATTAAAGCGGCATGATGTACCAGCGAGCAAGAGGGAAAAATAGATGATACTGACAGAGAGCAGGATATAGGCGCCGGCTCGGAGATATACTTCACCTTCTGTCAGTTCGGAGACGGTGTATAAATTTACTTCCAGGTAAAAAAAAGAAAGTCACAAAACATCCCCGGCGCACGGAGCAGATACCTTTCATTAGGGCAGGCTCTCTTCTTTCATTTCTCATTTAATTTCCCCATTCCCCCCCCCCCCCTCCCCCCCCCCCCCCTCCCTCCCCTCCATAGAGACATCAATTACAGGGCTCCATCTTCTGCAATCTGAAGCTGCTTCACCAGTTAATGCTATTGTTAGGGATGTCATGAGGTGAGGGCCGCGTGAATGGAGCCTGATGAATAAAAACAGACCTTGTCCGATGAGGCTCAAATTGCACTAATTAAGGAGGTAAAGGGGGTGGTTTTTTTTTTCCTCCGGTACCTGCATTACAGGATTGGACCTCGTTCCTTCTGCCGGGAGAAAAAGGGAGGAAAATGACAGATACGCTCACTCGCTACAGTTATATATGAAAATTTAATCAAAAACGCTGGAGGAGACACTTTCCTCCTTCATGTGGAAAGTCATTTTAAGTGGTTATGTCAAGTCTTTTTTGTCCCCTGCAACAGAGGAATATTCATTTCAGGACTGACCTAAATGCATTTGTTGAAAGCTTTATATCTGTTTAAGTGGTGATGAATTCATATTGGAAATTATTACTGTCTCCACTCTTAAATTCTTCCTCGCCAATTAGAAGCTACATATTAATGAATGGCCTTAAAAATGTGACGCTTTTCCTAACAAGGTGTGGGGGGCAAGAAATCAAACGGATCTTAAAATAAAGAGGCCTCAAAAACAGCCCGAGTCTGTCTGGCGGATGTTATGTGCACTTATGATAATGGTGTGCGTAGATTTACGCAACATGCATGATTGCGTGATGTCACGGCAGCTGACCGTCTGACAGCTCTGACGCTGATTTCCATACAGTCGAATTGGGGAAAATAAATAGCTGGAATGGCTGCGAGCAAACTGAACTTAGTCAAATAAAAGAGTAAATGAGGAAACAACTCTACTGCACGAGGACTGATTGCGATGCTTAATTATGGGAGGCTTTCTTCTTTATGTTGACTGCGGAATATGTTACGCGTTCAGCCGTGGTGGCACCGCGGGTGGTCAGCCACAAGAACGGAGCACTCAGTAAGCCATTCGTAATTTTGTATTATTTATTTTGAATTGCGGGCCGAGGAACGGAACGTGCCGAGAAAACCAAGTGACAAGATGGCAGAGGCAGAGGCGACGCGGCTCCCTCCCAGCAGCCTCTCCTGTTCCCCTCCACGGGCAGACCATCCCCTGAGTACCACAGGCAGCTGCAGGGGCCTGACCTCCATTACAGAGACAGGGCCCTGGCTGCACGGCCTCCATGACATCCCAATCCCATCAGACACACGGCTGGACAATATACCCGAAATACACGCCTCCATGCTAATGCTAACAGTGTGCTCCGACCAGACCAGGCTCAAACAGTAATAAGAGGACGCTTGTGCGTCTGGATCATTTCCTCAGTTGATCAGGGGGGAAAAGTAGAGGAAAGATAAATAAAATCATTATCAAAACTGGCATATTGATGTTTTAGGTGATTGTGAGGACTGGATTTAAAGACTGAAAATGACTGAAAATTGCTTATTTTCCAAAGCGTAAAAAACGGTCCATGAAAATATCTGAGTCTAGAGTAATGACACGCTATCCTGTGATGCCATCAATCAAACTATTCAACCTAGCCTAATGTTTTGCAATAACTAATGAATGTGGCCTGTTTCCACTGGAGAAGCTGAAGCCCTGGATATATATTTTTTTGGTGAAGACGTTAATAATGAATCATGGACCAGTGCAAGTCTGCTAAGTCCTCACATTTCTGCTGTGAAATCTGTTTGTTTATCAGAGGATGTTAAGATCTGAGTCCAAATGGTTTCAATTAATTTACAAATACATGCAGAGGAGTAAAAAGAAGCATATTTCTATCTTATAGCAGAGCTAAAGGATACAGTGATATGAGGTCAAAATACTTGAGTGTCACAATTACCCAGATTACACTAATAGTGCTATTTAAAGCTGATGTAATAATGATTATTGAGGGATGAGAAATGCACACATCAGCCAATATTTACTCTTCACACATGATTGATTCCAATGAAGTGTGGCAGAGCTACTGTACCAGACAGTCCACATCAGTGCTCTCCTGTTGACACACGCTGCGTGCTACTGACACATTACTGCCAACATACGTTTGGAACTGACATAGCTCTGTTTATTCACACAGGCTTTAATTCGCACTCAAAGCTAAACATGAGGTGAAACACAAACTATCAGATTACCAATACCATAGTCCTTATATCTCATTTTGGTCTTGAAACCGACAAACAGCATGAACAGATAAAAAAAAGAAGAGTGTTTATGACATGGCCACATGCAGCTGCTCTGGTTGCTCTGGCAGTTGTAATAAAAGCACCTAAATATATCACGTTCACAAGTCTGAGGCAGACGTGAAACCTCCCTGGCCTTTCGGCGTTGACCACAAGGACGTCATCAGCTCATGCATGTGAACATTTGTGCCAAATTTGAAGAGATTCCCTTCAGTTGTTCTCGAGATGTCACGGAACAGACACGGACGGGCGACGCATGGACAACATAATGCCTGCAGTCACGGCCGCCACCAGCGCTGAGGCTGGGGGAAAAATAAGGGATCAGTACACACACACACACACACACACACGTATATTTACAGAAACAAACAGTATGCTAAACTCATGTACGAGTGCGCCGTAACCACAGCAATGAGAGGCTTTCTGAAAGAGATCAGTGCTCCTCAGAGAGTCACACTGTCTTTGCTTCGACTTAATTACAGCTCACGTCTCCCCTCTCTCTCTGCAGAGGAGGGGAGAGAGGGCTTTGATTCAGATGCCCCGTGGAACACTTGATCCTTTCCTTCCACCAGCATCATTTACTCCCCCATTCTAAGCCGTTCTGTCTCCTGCACCAACTCTTTATTTTCTTTTCTTTTTTCTCCTTTTCCTCACCCCCGACCATGCGAGTGCAGCGCTGCATCAAGCACCTTTCTAGCAGCAGCACAAGGTTAAATCGTTCAGCTGCACATCTGAGAACTGCAAAGAGGCCCGGGAACACAAAGTGGTGTTCGGTAACGAGAGGATTTACATCGCATTATAGGCAGCGCTTCCTTTGGTGCCATATACATTTAAATGAGCACTTGTAGTGAGAGGATGTCTGTTATTATGATAAAGAATGTCCAGAATGTAGATGTAATTGCTCTTCGCTGTTGCAGCAGTTGTGTCCCAGCGCGCAGGGAAATGATGACTGCAGGTTTCCTGAGTTGCCTCAGTTTGAGCGAAGAAAAGCATGAAGTCAGGAAAAAAGAAAGGAATGAAAGGAGAGGTAGAAACCTGAACGAACGCTCCACATATACACAATAGACCTCACATGTCACTATAAAAAGCTGTAATGTCTGTAACCTTTGAGGTGCAGGAGGAAAACGTCTTGCACTATTGGCTTCTGCTACTTCAATTCAAACTTTTACTCCGACACAAAGAGGATCCATGACATGCCATGATCAAGTTGTCATGGAGTACTCCTACACTGCGACCTTATTAGTTCTGCTTCAGCAGAACGTTTGCCTCTGCTGGTGCAGCAGCAGCACAAGTGCAGAAGATTCCAAACAATCCACGGCTCTCGCCCAACGACAGCTGGGATTGGCTCCAGCCCCTGACGAACAAGCAATGGAAGATGAATTCATTTATTAATCTCCAAACATAAAGAAGGAGTGTGACATCAGAGAACCCCTTTCACATGCCCCTAGGGCAGCTAACACAATAAATCTGTAGGACACAATCCATGTGGACAGGATCCATTCAGGGCTT
This sequence comes from Pseudorhombus dupliciocellatus, assembly GCA_016785235.1. Lineage (NCBI taxonomy): Eukaryota > Metazoa > Chordata > Actinopteri > Pleuronectiformes > Paralichthyidae > Pseudorhombus > Pseudorhombus dupliciocellatus. The sequence goes on along the minus strand of JAFBJW010000149.1, from coordinate 180,501 downwards.
GACAGAAGACACAACACCACATTATCACAGGTCCAATGACTCGCTGACCTTATTCAATGTCTACACTGGGAAAATACCAAATACCAAATACCATTCCCTTTAACAGGATTGCAGCAACTGAGGAGAGAAACTGACAGAGAGCACAATATTTCACCGGAATGTGACAGGCTTGCAACACAGCTGGCTCACCCCGGCGCTGTTTCTGAAGCTGGAAACACGCCGCGGCCGCCGCGGCACAGCGGCGCCCACCTCATCACGTAACACATGTCAAGGGCCGCCTGTGGCACGGATACAAAGCCTCGTGTCACAGAACCTCTGACAGGACCAGGAGCACACACACAAACACAGAGAGCAGGCTGGCGGTATTCAGTGGGTTGTTTTTGTCTGTTTTTGATTAATGACTTTAAAAATGATTAATCTGAGCAATAAGTGTGGAGCCATGGCTCCCCCAGCAAATGTATTTTATTTGTGTGGGTCAATCAGCCATATTTAATATCATCCATTGGACACATGTGATCAACAACACGAGGGGAGGAGGGGGGAGACAAGCTGCTGTGGGAGGCAGAGAGTAAAAAAACAAAGATATCAGGGCAGCAAGTGTTAAAGCAACACCGACCTATGGACTCCCTCCCTGTGTGGGTTGCATGACTCAGAGAATAATAGAGGCCCCTTGTTTTGTCCTTGACACAAGGCAAATACATCTTTGTCTTATCTCAAACATCTAAACACTCGCAAACATGTTTACAACAGATTTTGCTGTTGATATGGAAATACATTGGTTTTAAACCCATTTCCATAAAACTACTATGAGAGCCCCATTTAAGGATTTGTGTACCTGAATCCATAAAATCTGCAAATAAACCATAAAATGAAAAGGAGCTGGCTGCAGCGTCGTACCCGTTATACAAACATTTCACGGAAAGCATTGATTCGGATCCATGTTTCGGCAAAGGATGGGAGAAAAAACACGAGTGGTTTTCCCCACACAAACACATGCAGCCACAACAAATTCTTCACAGCGCACTGAGAGTGGAACTGCACATTAGTAATTTATGGCAAGTTTGAATGAGAAATAAAAACAACACAGCGCTTATCAGAAGAAAAAAAAACAAAGGCCATCATGCTGCTTCACATTACGCCTTTGTTTCATTTAATGAAGTCTATTATCGTATTATTTTGTGTATTAAAGTAGTACACGGTTTTGGACCGTGTAAACGTTAAAATAACTTCACTGTTAATTGAGAGCAGGTGTTTCAAAGTGAACTAGTCAACTTTTTTTCTCATGGCATGATGAGACACGGCATCACACACACAGCAGAGAGCACAGGAGGCGGGGCCAGGGTATGAGACATAGGTTCTGTGACTGACACCGTAATTAGCACAACCAGGGGCCCGCTCCGCTTGCACGCTGGCGTTCAGTGGGCCAGCCCTGACACCATCTCAAAGGCCCTTGAGATACCACAAAGGCAACGGCAAAGTCAACGCTGCTGCCCCCCCACCTCCAGCACGGGGGCGTCACCCACCCTGATGGGCCACGACAGCCTCCTCCATGGGGCAGTATAAGCTGATAATTAGGTGCTTAGCCGTGGTCATGCAGAAGGACCGATCTGATATGGTGGCCTGTCGAGTCACTGGGGGGGAAGTTAAAAGGCTGCAGAGCGAGGGTAAAAAATTACAAGGGCTGGGAATTTGTGTTGCATATTAATAGTGGCCAATATAGAGGCCGGTGCCCACAGCCCACATGGCCATCTGGGCTGAGTTAGAGAGCAACTAGGACTCTGTCGAGGTTAACTAAAGCCAGTGTGTGTGTGTGAACGACAATGGCGGCCTGTGTGCACCAGTGTGGGGACACTGGCATACAGCGCACACACACGTGGGCACATGCACAGACATGCGCAGAAGCTTATACGTCCGTCTTCGGTGCATTAAACAAGGAATCAAAGTTTATGATGTGTAATATCCATCATGACACTTAAGCCGCCGTTCAGATAATATTTTAAAGCTCTCCATCCATCACTCGGCCTGGACCACTGAGGCCCCTGTTAGCAGCCCAGACCTCATCCTCATTTAACAGTCACACTCTGACACAGCTGCCTGTGGTTAGCACAGAGCGGCATGGAGGCGAAGTCTCCGGTTTGTTCCCCGTCCAGCAGCATTTGGCCTCCGATCTGCTGAATGAGGAATTCACCATTATAACTCAGCAGAGGAGGGAAAATGGAACTTGACCTGGATACGGCCGCTGAGCCGAGCCAGACAGGAAGTGTGGTGCCACAAGTAGCCGAGTAGCTCAACATTTTACACCCCAAAATAATAAACAATCATTTGAAAATTATGGAAACTGGAAACATTAATGACAGAATGTCACTAATTTGTAAACAAATATATAATTTTTAGATTTGGATACCCCGCTAGACCTGCACAACATGTCACATCCCCACAGTATGATCCAGAACATCCCCTCAACAATGATCCTCTGAATTGCGGATTCATATTATAAAGCAATGGACTCTTCAACCCACACAACAAGCAATGTTCCTGATTTTTACCATCACCAACTTATTTGGCAAAATCTTCTTTGTTGTTGTGGCTGCAACATGTCATTGTATCGGAGCTGAACGGGACAACAGAGGAAAGGACTCCGGCAACAACAGAATCGGGCAGAGAGGGCTCGCGAAGACCCTCGAAACCCGCCGAGCACTCATGGGTGATAATGACCATCGGCTGTCTTTGCACTGGAGTGTTTCTGCAAGTGTGTGTGAGGGGGAGAGGGAGTCAGAAGTGGCGAACCATTGCACCAGGAAATTGAGTTGGGGTGAAAAGAATTGGGGAGATGTCAATGCGGCCTTGATCCTGGCTTCTACAAAACTAACCCCAGGGCCTCCCACTGCTCCTTCCACCCCTGGGTCCTCTTAATCACCACATGGAGGCACATTACTGATCTCCACATTTTACTTCAAGAGCAGTTTATTCCCTCGTTTCCTTCTGTTGCCACAGCTTTCATCTCCCTTATCTGCCTCTCTCTCTCTCTCTCTCTCTCTCTCTCTGCCTTCATGCCTCCCTTCCTCTTCTGAGTGAGTGCGAACAGAAAGAGCCGAATCAAGCCGCTCTGTGTGTTTGTGTGTGTGATTATGTGTCCACCCTATGAAGGCAGGGAGGCTATTTGTAAGCGAACACGCAACACAAGGGAGAAGAAACAAAGGCGCTTGGAAGAGAATATCGTTTGATGATCTTGGAGAGTGATGAAAAGGAGCATTAGCAGAAAGTCTCCCAGGGGCCAGTCTGCCCAAACCTCCTCAGCACCGGTTCCACTGCAGCCACTGACCATTTTCTGGACTTTATTGAAAGGCAAATGGATTAGGGGAGAAAAAAAAGGAGCGGATTTGAAAAGCTCTACAAACAAGCGAGAGAAAAGAGAACAAGGAAGTCTTTACTTTATCAGGCTTTCTTCACACCTATCTGAGTGCGAGGGAAAACGCAGCACTTTGTCAGAAAAGAAGCAGCATAATGCAGAGAGCGAGATAAACATGAGCCGCTGGGCTTTTCTTCACATACTGGCGAGAAAGTTCTCTCTTATATCAGCACAATCTGTCTTTTGTAGATTGTTTTCAGAAACAATCATTGATGTCCTTTTCCCCAGGCTCTTATTAATTGACATGAAGCGGCAACGTTTCTTTTAATGTGGGAGTATCAGAGAGAATTAATGCAGCTGTACCTGCAGCAAATATAAAGGCACATAGCTGCGGTTGGATCCGCAAGATATCAAGTAATTCCCAGTGGGAGCTTCACGTGGGAATAATCAACTTAACTGGATTTCATTTCATCGTATTGGGGGTTTGTTTCAACACATGAATCTGCTCACTTGATCCCATTAAAGCCAAAATGCTCAGTATTCATTATGATTTTAACCATCTCCCAAATCCTGTTACTTTCATCCCGTCAGCCATTTTGCGGCCGTCTCCATTTTTCAAAACGTCTCATTTCCTGCATCTGTCTGCTCGTCAGTGACAAAATGAAGTGGCTGTTTTCAATGGGGAGGGTAAAAAGGGGAAATCTAGAAGATGCTCTTATCCAGAGGATCGTGTGTCTAGATGGGTTTGACCTGAATTTGGATTTGAAATGTAGATACAATAAGATGTTGTAACCAGTCGTACATCACACTTATCGTTTCTTTGAAAGAGCGTGTTACTGCACAACTGAAATCGCCATGGTTTAATGAGGAACTCTGGAAATCATCCTCCGGTCTACTTACTTTGTTCAAGTTCAACAAACTCATTTTGATAAACCACAAGGGAACACAAAACAAAATGACGTTTGGATTAGCTCAGCACAGTTATTAAAGTATAAGAAATAAAAACAGAAAATAGCAGCAGCAGATAAATTAACTAATTACTGATGGAGAGTAACATTAAAATAGATTTAAAAACAAAGTGGCATTTCAAAAAGGTGGCATTAAATAGATTTTTTTTGAACTACTGAACCAATTCTCTCACTTCACATTTTTTCACCCTCAAACACTGAGATGTATCTACACAGTTTGTTTGTTTTTTTAGAATATTGTTACTGTCTCATGAATAAAATAAACTACCATTGGGTATTTTTGAAATGCCCAATATATATCTTCGATGTGTCCTGATTTAAAATATATTGTAATGTCAAGGTTGACAAAAACACTGGACACTTCCCAGAATGCAACACAAACAGTTGTCATATATATATATATATATGCCGCACTCCTTGTAAATGAAACCCCACTTTATATTTCAGGTGTCAAGCCAAAGTCTTCATTAATAAATGTTGTTTGTATTCATGTATTTATGAGCGTTCCACTTTTAACCACTCAAATCTCTTTGAGGCATGAGTACATTTCGTCTGTCAGACACCATTCAAGCGCTGCAGGCACCAAATCTTGTGGACGACCCTCTATACCACCTGACACACAGCCACCACCAATCACAAGGGAACTCTTCAACTGATCATCACTGGGCACCATTGTGCACATTTAGTCATTACAAACAAGTGAACGCACTCTGCATGTTCTCCTGATATTGTTTTGCTCCTTCTAACACAAATATCATTTTTCAGCAGTTTGCTGTGCTGTCACTTCTCGGCTGTGTGACCATTTCCCCTGAGCATCACAGGGCCTTCCCGTCCTAACCCCTTGTTTTGTCAGGCAGAAACCAAACATCATGTGATGATCTGAGAGCACAGCGGGCGGCGGCTCGGGAGCCGAACTGCAGCGTTCCTTTGCTCTCTGTCCTTTGGAGAATAAAAGAATGCAGCACATACTTTGAGGGAAAAAATAAAAAATAAAAAAAATAAATAAAAGAGGAGGAGGAAGGGATGAGATGAAATAAATCATTCATGATCGCCCCGAGGAAATTGAACTGTTGCAGCAACAAAATAAGAATAAAACAAAAAACAGAATTGAATGTAGAAGAATACATATACAGCAGGAATCAGAAAAGAGAAATGATCACCATGCGACGAGCAATATGAATGTAAATGTATGCGGTATGTATATTTGCATATAACTCCTATGATATCTATACATACATATATAATATTGTTTATTGGAAAAACAATGAAAAAAGACATTTGCTCAAAAATCAGGAAGAAAGAGAAAACCACTCCAGTGACATTTACTTGAAAAATGAAACGCATTTTTTTCAATTAAATTACCAATTACTTGTTTGACTTCCAAACCCTCAGCAAATAGCACATTTCTCTAATGCGACGGCTGTGCCAAATGGAACTCATCCATAGTTGTATCTCAACATCAGCGTTTGTACCGAATGAACCAGGACTCTATTGTCCCTTCGCTCATTCAGTTACTGCATGGTTTGTCTCTTCAGAATCGACAGGAGCTGTCCCGACAACCAGCAACTTCAAAGAGCAGATCCTTCGGTGCTACGACAGGTACCTGAAGTCCTAGACATTCAACGCAAAACAACACACATTGTTTTGCATAATTTAAAATGAGCAGGAGGTGTGTGGGTACTCAGTGGTAAATCCCTTCATGTCCATAACCTGTGAACAGAATGCTGTGAGGTGTCTTTCTGCTGCTGAGTTCAGAGTTGAAAGCCTGCTCTGTTTGTTTAAACTGGTTGCCAAGGACACACTGAAAAACACTTGATTTCAAGAATCAGAAAATCCTCAAACTTCACTACCTGACCAACATAGAAGGCCTCGGAGTGTTACTGCAGGAGCAAAAACCACATTTTAAATTGAAAAGACTGAATCACAACATCCCCAAACTCAGTTGCCTACAAGGAAAACTGTTCAATAAAGTGTTGCAAACATTCGGTTCATCCAGAGAAAAGAATGACATCCTAAAAACATAAACGTAAAAAGTAGCTGTCCATTAATTGGCGATGAATGAGTCAAATGAATATGAAAGGCTTCAGCCAGCGCTTTTATCCGTCACCTCTGCCCACCAGCCGTGCTTCAGTACTCGTGATCATCTGTGGCTGCTAACAGAAAAACAGTAGGCGGTGGTGTAGCGCTCACACAGCATTACTGATGTGAACAAAGCACAAGACGGGGAAACAAAAGCAGCAGCCAACAGCTAATTCAAACGCGTGCTGTCAAAATGCGTTTACCTCCGTCAAATAAAGGTGAACTTGCAGAGGGGCTCACTTGGGACCGTGTTGATATCACATACAGGAAATGCAGGAGCTGCTAATGCGACCCACCAAACTACAGACAAAGGACGCTCGTGCACAGGAAACTCACGACTGGCAACACGTGAACACGCAACAGCTGATTGGATTCATCATCGGCACTGATGAAAGACTCTACCCCCAGGCTGTGTCTCTCACACACACACAAACACACGGGAGGAGCGGCGGCTGAGCGTGTGACACTCCGGCTTTGTGCTCAAGAGAGAGGCGACAGGAAGACTCAAGTGAGCAGCGAGGGTGTCCAAAGTGGGGAATAAGACACCGGAGAAGAGCGGATGGGAGGAAGACAGACAGAAACCCGCCTAAGCTTTATTCAAGTCACGTGGGAATGTGCCGGATAGGGCTTAATGTTAAAAAACACTCAGGCATGAGCCCGGTGCAACTCAAGTGTTCTGGAGAGTTCGGGGTTGTGCCTTCAATATTTACTCCACCTGAACCTCTTCTGCCGCTCTCAGGTCGGACTCAACCCAAAGCTCAGAGTCGGAACGAGTAGCAATGCATTACACCATGTTACATGAATGATATACCAGGGAAACCTGCTGCCTGGAAGAGATCTGGCTCCCAGCACAACCCTCTGAACCGTATTTCAGACCACACACTTTCAATCCCCCTTCCACCTAGTAAGTGAACGCACTGGGGGGGGGGCACCTCCAGCCTGCGGTCAAAAACAGTTAGACACTGAAACCTAAATGATCCCTGACAACGGCAGCATATGAACAGTGTTATAGAACAAGAGAATTAACTGGGGGCTGGGCTTATTTGTTTATTAATTAGAGAACATAATTGAAATGGCGAGGCAATGTTCGAAAACCTGCTAATTTACCTGATCAACTAACTGAAAATAAATAATTGGTATGTCGTTTTCATTATTCATTAAATGAGCAGAATTATAAATTAGAATTACAAAGTCCTTTACCCGGGGAAATTTATAGTAGCCACAGCAGTGACACAAAATACAAAGAAACAAAAAAACAAACAAGACTGTTACTGTCTGAAAACCATCGCAGCCCAACTTTAACCTCTTTTTTTCCAGAATACTTCTGTCACGCCTGATGTTAGCATCCATCACAAAGTGCCAGTCACGAGCAAACAGTGTTGACGCACAAAATAAGCCCTGAACGTGTCGCCTGTGATCTCACTCTGTTCTCACTTGCGCACATACATCTGCAAGAATGGGGCCACACATACCCAGACCTCGGGGTACGAGACTCTCCAGATACATTTGAGTGCATTGACAGAATGAATTGTTCATTGCAAGTTTATTATATTCCTGCATTTTGTTTAAATATGACAAAAACAGGCACATCCCTGAGCTCAACTGTTCCCTCCACTTGACTGATCTTGTAGCTGACACCCAGCAGGAAACTGAACGGCATTTCAAACTAGTTTGAAAGAGGAAGTAAAACTGGTAGCGGTGTAAGAACCTGCGGCATCGCTCTCCCCTCCGTTTGCAAAAAGCTGTGCATTTCCTCAGGAGCGCACACCACCCCTCCTGGAGGAGAGGTGCCCTGCCAGCTCCCGATCATCGCTGCAACATTCTTCTCAGTCACAAGAGGTAATTAGTCTGACATGAAGTGGAGGGGAGAGGGGGAAAAAAACACAGCAGCAGTCACATGAAGGTACAGGTGCTGAACAGGGATATTTGCATTTGAACGCCAGTCTAGACAAACTGCAAATGTCTGCAGCAAACACTGCTTCTCCTCGCGTGTGAAGGGATGGAAGGAGCAGCAGCTTCTCATAATGTAGACCCCCCTCTGTGCCGCCAAAATGTCTCCAATTAGCTCATTTTACCCCCCACAAACACTGCAGAGCCATCCTCTCCCACTATACAGTACAGGAAATAGCCCACATGCCACCCTCTCCAATTTGAGCTATGAACAAGCACGTCTAGACCACCCCCCACCCCTTTTGCTCTCCTGGGTTTCATCACCCCGCAGCTCTCATCAGGATGGAAATTAGAGTTGCAAAAAAAAAAAAAAAAACAACAGAAAGAAGTTGAGGATGAGCGGCGGAGATGTGAGAAGGGAGTGATGAAATCTGAGACCTTTTCCACGCAATGACGTGTCACATCGTCGTGTACAAAAGCCAACTTACTCTGAACGGGTGCAGAGTTTTTAGTGGATACGCAATTTCACCAGGTTGGGCCTTGATAGCTTGGGGAGGGGAGGGGAGGCTTTTGACGTACTCTTTCCTGGCGTTCGTGGGGAGCAATTTGAACAACGCTCGCATTTATTCAAGCACAGAGGCACATGGAATCACACACGGACGCCCCCGCAGCTGCAGTGTGCAGCCACATGCCAGAAATGTGAGAGCCCACACCGTTCGGCAGCAGACATCTTCACCTGGCTCGTGCAAACACCCAAAGCTTCATCTGGGAGCTGTGCGAAAGCGTGACATGCTCACAATAAATCACTGTGTGTTCCTTGTAAAAATTCTCTGTGCAGCGGTAAAATTATACAACGCCGTCTGGCAGCGAGAATTGGCAGGAAGGCTTCCAAACCTTGTAACTATTGATCGGATTTGAAGAGACGGCTAAACGGAGCAAACATCGATGGCTCTAGTTATTGTGTCATTTCATTCCCAGACAGCACAGGCAGGCTGCGTGAGGCGAGCCAAGGTGGGCTTCGATTGGTCCCAGCAGGTTAATCACGGTAACACGTATCGGCAGCTTCACAGGAATTAAGGGATGCGTCATTTTTTTCCATTGTTCTGGATTTGTCTAACTCATTAATGGCTCATCCAAAAATTTGAATTCACTCATTAGCTCCACACCACTATGCTGATGGACGTGTGGGTGAAGTCCACAGAGCACTTTTGGATTCTTCTATCACTCAAGGTTCCAAAATCTCTCATGAGACCTAACCCTGTGTAGGGATGTGGAAAACATCCACATCAAACCTTCTGACAGCAATGTTGGCTGTTTTGTAATAAAACCACAATTATCTTACACTTGCAAATTCCGTCACGAATATCTACAAAACAGAACAAAACCATTTGACTGAGAAGTGCAATCACAAAAACACGATTGATCCAAAAACATAAAAACTTAAGCAAGACAACTTTCAAAGGTGTATTGTACGCCTTCAAAAGTGTAACCGCAAAGTGTTTGCGCGTGGCAGAAAATCACCAGTCCAATTATGAAAGACATGCATGCTTTGTTGAAGCACAGACAACAAAAGAGGCGCGAGTATAAAAAGCGGTTTAAGTCGAGCGTTTGTCACAGCCAGACAGGTTGACATTAGCAGATGGAGACGGAGTCCCAGACAGCTGAAGATTTGAAAAACAAATGACGGATGAAGTCTCCGTAGGAATTTATCTTTGCATCTACCTCCAGCACTGCCATCTGTCCCGCTCTGAAAGCCACACTTCCATGCAGAGTTTATGTGGGTGGACTCTCTTAAATTTGCCCTCCGCTTTATAAAAGAAAATATCTGAGTGCCAGGGCCCGTTAACATGACCCTTAACAACCGAGTCAACCTGACTGTGGCCAAATCTTCAGAGCAGGTTGAGAGGGAGAAAACCCGCAGCTAAAGCCATTAGCTGCCATCTAAAAAAAGATTGGTAGCAGTTTCTCTCAACTCCCTCTGGTTCATAAAATATTCACCTGTAACTGTCGGCAAGGTGGCTGGGCCCCACAAGGTTATTTAAGGGCAGGGACAGAGACGCCCCTCCTCCCCGTGAGGCCCTGTGGGTGCAAAAAGTCACACGGCCTCAATTAATCTCTGTCAGCGCTTGGACAATGTGACCTTTACCTGTCCCTCCTCATGATGGGGTTTAATGGGAGTAGGTGGCTTGGACTTGGCTGTCTCTTCAATGTATGGATATTCTATAGCCGCTGCTGTGCTGAGCCTGGGGGGGGGGGTGACGCATTGATTTGGCATTATGAAATGCAGGCGTGGAATCAGAGAGAAAGAGAGTTTAAAAGTCTATTACTCTCCTGCTTTGTGCGCGGCGTCGGGTTGACCTGAGGAGCTGAAATAACGGTTGAAATAATTGAATAACCCGACGTCTCCTTCGCCTCATCTCTCTGCATCTCAGAGGAGACACATTGAACGCCCCCCACCCCCGAGCGGCATCAGCTTGAGGTGCCGTGTCGCGGCGGCTGCCGTCACCATTAGAGGGGTCCGCTAAGCAGCCAGGAGAACACAAATAAACAAGACCAAGGAATGAGGTCAATGAATTGAGTGAGGCCCCTGTCATGCCTGCATTGTCTAATGCTGTCTGAAGACATGCAGCTCAGGCCGTGCCTGAGCAAATACAAGCCTCCCCCACCCACCCCCACATGTTAATACTGTGGAGCCTAACAGTGCACAGCGTGGTGAAATAATGAATGTTTTTCTTTGGGTGTTTGAGGGGCACAGTGTATCTGTTATCTCATAACAGACAAACAGACAGCACAAGGAACCATGGGACTTTGCTGGAGACTGAAGGAGAAACAGAGGACACTTTGCTCTGTAATGATGTAGCCAGTGTTCAGTAGAAGACCATGTCCCTTCTCCGGGTGGAACAGACCAGTGGAATTAAATCATGGGAAACAAACGTTGAGCCCCATCACATCCTACAAATACGCTTCCAGTGGAAAAGGCCACGAGGCAGGCAGCAGAACTCTGGCAAAAAAAAAAAGCAAATACAAAAAAATGTGAGCAACATGCACTGCATCATTATCTCCGAGCCGGTCCTGCTTGTCCACGGAGCCGCGCGACCCCGCAGAGGGCGGGCCTCGTGACCGAGCCGTGCCGCGATAACGCTTCACCTCGAGTTAGCCTCCGTGGCCACCGTCAACGCATCGTCCCACAATAACGTTACAGCGAGTGGATCTTTTCCTGCTCGTGCACGCGTTGTTTGGAAGCACTTTGGTGAGAGATGGGGAGAGAAGCAGCTGGGGATGCTGGGATGTGTGGATTTTATAAAACGGACAGTGGGTCCTCTGCGTGTGTTTTCTCATTCACTTATGTTTGCACCCTAAGGCTATCGCAGAGTGAAGTTCCAGAAGTGAGCATTGCATGAGACTAACCTGCCTGCTAATGCTTCATTCAGGCGCGGCGGCCCGACACAGCAAAACAAGTCACTCGCTCCACAAAAGATGAAGCGCGTAAGGGTGCCATCACTGGGTTAACTCTCTTTGGTCACAAGGGGTTCATAGAGGTCTCAGGATGAGGAGGGAATGAGAAAGAAATGACTCCTATTTCAGGCTGTGCAGCAGTTGCCTCACCGCCGGTGGGGGTCTGTCATAGCTGAAGGGTGAATTAACAACCAGCTGACTGTTCCATCTGGCCACAAGCCCAATGGGACGGGAGATCCAAAGAGGTGAGCACCGTGCAAGCCCCCCCCCAACGCATGATTCATACCTGGGGATAACAGAGGTGATTTATGGCAACCCCTGATGCTACTGACAGCAGCCGTGCAGCCGTTTTAAAGACGGACAGTGTCTTTTCTGTCCTGATTAAGGGGAGAATAATTTATGGTCCTCTTAGTGTCACCTTTGGGAGCAGACGGATGACAGCATTCTGGGGCCGGCGCAATCTTTGTATCCTGCAGCTGAGCCGCTGGACACATTTTGGTTTTCGCTTGAGTGTAATCAAGACAGACAATAAACTAACGGGAACACATGCCTCGAAAGATGAGTTGAAAGTTGACAAGTGCTTAGTCAGAGCTTGGTGCCTGAATATGCTGCCGCAGTCGGTGTCGGTAGCTAGATCTGTGCGGGTTTCCAAGTGAAAGGTCAGCGAGCAGTGGACCAAGAGCAGCGTAGTTCCTTGAATTATGCAGCTCCATCCCATACTGGTATGTGTATTTCAAAGGCAATGAGATGTGTGAGAATCCATCGGGTCTGTCTGGAGGTCAGGAGGTCTTAAAAAAGTTGGTATCCAGAAAGTAATCCCAGTCATTTGCCCCAGGTGAACAATATCAGATATATGTGTCATTGCAGAATGGGAGTAAAAGTGGGGACACATAAAGCAAAGAGGGGCGCCGACTGGCGATAGGGATATAAAGCTTTCTCTAACCCTCCGGCGAGATTCTCTAGTAGGGCTAAAGTGGATTTCTGTGGAGAATTAGGGCCTCTTAATCTCTTTTGTCACTGTTCTGCAGAACTCAGCCAGGAGACAATGAATGTTTCAGAAAGAAAAGAGACTGATTTTCCACATTAAATTCAATAATGGCACACCATGGTTTAATTATTTCATATCCTAAATAACAGAAAAGTGAGCCAGTGTCAAAAGTGGTAGAGTCCATTTCTCTGCCACTGTGAATATGTTTGAAAATAAGCCTCTTTGTTTGTTTCTTAAGCTCTCACAAAACATGGCCAGGGATTTATTTATTTTTTTACTTCTTCCTTCAACAAGAACAACAGATGAAAAACTCAGATGAACCTAATCTGAACCGACGTACTTTTTCCTCCCTTTCAAATCACAAATGACAACCATATGCGATTATTGCAGATTCGCAAGTCTTCCCACAGCATCCACGTTCAGCCTTTTGCAGATGCCGCCTCTCAGCAGCGATAAGCATGTAGCACGAGGCGGGCGTCCTGGACACCGACCAACACGCAGCCCATATGGAATGAATGGATGCGATCTACAGTAATCCTGGATCATCCAGGCCCTGATTGAGGTAAGAACCCGACGTATCTCCGTGCATCGCCTGTCCTGTTTAGCTACCCAGACACATTAATGCCAGTCATGCATGGGAAACAATCAGGGCCTGCGGACATAATCCTTGCCCGAAGCTGTGTAAATAACTCGGCATGGCTCAGAGGGGGGTTATGACAGCAAAGTCACATACTGAATGTGAGGGATACAGTTCTGGCATTCATGAATACTGGATTTTTGGCCGGTGGAGTTGTGCTATTGGACAGCTATTGGAAATCACTCAATGTGCATCAACAAGAAAGCTTCTTTGAAATGATCCAATTATAATGTAAACAGCTGTGTGTACTGCATTTTGGAGTGTGTGCGAGTGTGCGAAAGCGTCTGTACTTTTTCCCACTCCATGTGCGTCAGCACATGGTTTGACAGAGAGCGGTAAGTGAAAGGACAGGGCAATATTACTGGCTGTTTGTTTGGCGCATTTCCCCCTGTCGCTCTGTCACTCTGGCTCAGCATCAGAGCGCCTGACTGAGGTGCTCTGAAGGCTCCTCCGTCACATCAGCGGCGCGGCAGGCAGGCTGACTGATGGCCAGGACAGGCAAGAGGTGCGGGCTGGCGGGTGGGTAGCAGCAAAGAAAAAAAAGGTGTGTGTGTGTGTGTGTGTATGTGTGTGAATTCAGAAAAAGCACAGGGAGAGTGTGAGTGCATTGCATGTACAGAGAAAATGAGGTTTTCTTCTTTGTGTCTATGGTTTGCAGATCTGGTGTCATGCATGAAAAAAAAAAAAAACATCCTCTTCTCTGACGATTTAAGATTTGTGTTGGAAACCCAGGCCCACTGATCAATTAGCAAGAATACAACGGTACTGGGCTTTGCAGGGAAAAGAGCACAGCCAGCAATCAATTCCGGCTTCATGCAATATTCATATAATACAACTCAATATGATTTGTATAAAGGACCATATTCCAACATTCATTATGTCAAGGCGCCTGACATCTTACATGGAGAGAAACCCAACTGCTGCCAGTTGACAGACAGGGCCCCGGCACTGCAGGGTGACCAACGTTGTGTCCGTGAAATCAAATATGCTCCACCACCAAAACGCATGAGCCCCGCCACGTCCATTAGGCTCTGAAGCTCCATTCAGCATTCTGACTTCTATCGACCTCTGTTGGTAAAAGCGAAAGAGAAGCTGCATTGCTGATAGAGGCTGTTTATACTGTGAATAGTTTGGAAACAAACCCATAGACGTTGAATGAAAATGTGCCGTTAAGAGGCCACCATGCGAAATACAAAACGCTGGAATATGATTCTGAATTGTCGCTGCCGCTTTCTGGCTTGAGAACCAGATGTTTTAGCTCCGGCGGATGGAACTCACTCAGGGCTCCATCCATCAGTGAGCTGAATGTGTCTGCAGTGGGGGAGAGCAGAGGGGGGAGGGGCCGGTGGCCGGATCCTTTCACCAGAGCGAGGGACAGAAAGTGAGAAACCCCTGCACCTGGCTGAGTTATTGTTGAACATTGTGTTTACGCTGCCGATCATTTGCAGCAGAAGTGTCAAACATCTGCAGAATTTCATTTTTGCCAGGCTTTAATTGCCTCCGTGCTGTACCACCTATAGCTAGTGCATCTAACAGCTCCCCTTTTCTCACTGTCACGGCTGCATGTGATGTGTGAAGGCGGTGGGTCTATTTAACATGACTGCATTAGCACGGGCGACACATCTGTAATGACCCTGTTTATGTGACCACCCAGCCACAGAGCAGGTACAAATGAGTTGTAGCGTGTTTGTTTTTAAATTGACTAGTTTATTACTCGGTGACAATAAAATTAAATGCCGTAGATTATTTATCATTATCCAATTTAAACCATGGTGAATATGATTTGTGGGACATAAGCTAAATGTCATTAAGTCATTGGAGTAAATCTGGTTACTTTACCATTTACTGGCTAAGACATTACCAGAGAAGTCTGCTTCAGTTCTTCTATTAAAAACACACAGATATATATTTTATTGCTGCCGAGCCTGGGAGGAAGCAGACACCTGTCACGTTCATATATCACAGTCCTCATCATCACTACGTTGAAAGAAGCAGTGGAACTATAAAAAGTCCACCGACATGTTTTAAAGGCCCATTTATCGTCGCCTCAACAGGCCTTCAAATCATCGCTTAGTCCGTCAGTGAAAAGAAACAACACCTGGTTCTCACATAGCCGGTTCGTATATAACAATATTCAATTCAATAGTCAATATTATGAATTAAATAATAAAACTTATCAATACTCTATCAATAATATTTGAGTTACTATTAAGAATTACATTACTATTTGTCTGTGTCCAGACACAGCCTACAACCCACCACTGTGTCCTCGACCTTGAGAAGAGAAATCTAACATCTCTATCTCCAAGAGTAAATGTTTGCACCATGCAGACTGTCATTGCGTGGACTAATGGTGATTCATTGCCTAACTCGACAGTGTAAAGTCAGGTGACGGCTCCATTTGTCTACAGTAGTGATGTCATCAAACAGCACCGTGTTCTCACCAACACCGATTCACCCTTACATTAGAAAAAGGTGAGCAATGCCAAGCTACAACAAAACACTCGCTGCTCTTTCAAAATAAAAGAATAATCTGAGAAAGAGCAATAAGAGTATTTCCACATTTTTAGAAAAATACAGATCGAGGATTTTTTATCAAATAGTTTTATGAAAAAGCAAGAACCGATGAAATCCCTGTGGCGTAACCAACACAAATAATATCTGAGTGAAGAGAATTTTTGAAATAAATGACTTGGCATGAACAAAAATGGCAAAAAATATTATAATGTCATGTGAATTTTATTTTTTGAGACTTGCAAGTTTAGGATTTTAACATCAAATCTGTTATTTTTGACACTGCCTTCTTTCACTTAAAGTGAGACCCTTTGGTTCAGAATTATTTTTAAAATTATGTTTCTTAGAGAGGAACGATTGAGATTTCAGTGGCAGAAACAGACCCAGATACATCCAGTAGACGTCCACACACACCCGTCTGAAGTCTCATCGAAGAGGACAGGAGAGATTGAGCCCTGAGGATAATGGGGAGACAGCGCTGTGTGTCTTCTTTCATTTTGGCAAGAGGAGAAGCAATGAGAGTTAAGACACTCCGGAGACACATTCTTCAACTAGACAGATCGCTTCTACAAATACACCCGCTACCCTGTGGAGGAGCACATTCCTCAGAGGGAATGCTTCTCTCAAGACATGCCGTCGAATTTTCTGGAACTTCGGAACGAACGCGGAGAGTGGGAGCAATAACCACCCTCGTAAGCCTGACTACAGTTTGGAGAATCGCCGAGAGTAAAACCCAGGCGGCGTTCAACGTTTGCAGAGAGAGTCTTGGGATCTCTCCGAGCTTGGGACGCCTACTTAGCGATTTACCACAGTCCTCCCAACCCCTGAGGACGATTATAATTAGAGCCCATTGTACGTGAGTCATTGATAAAGTGGGTAATTTATTTGCAAGAGGGATGATATGCCAACTATCGGCCAGCAGTTCCTCTTCCTCTGACCACTTTTAATAGACGCACTGATTGCTGGTTTGTTAATGAACCAACAATGATTGCCGGTGCAATTTTTATTTTTTAGGGGAGGTGGGGTAGAAAAAGATTGTTAGGGATAAATAGCATCAATTTTCCAATTTTCCACCCACCACTCAGTAAAGTGGAGTGTGGGCAATTATCAACCATTTCAACATGATTAGCAACTTGGCAATCAGAGGCACAAAACGGAACATTAGTCATGGATTATATATTGTCGTATTCTATGACAAATCCGGGTTTCAGACTATTCTTTTTTTTTTTGATGATCACACTTATTCGTGGCTCAGGGTCTTTACAATCAGATCTGCTTGTTTGACTGGCTGAGGTAATCAAGCCCTTTTCTACAGGGCCAGGGTTTGGAGACTGGGGAAGGACACAGGTGTTGGTGCAGCAGGAAAACCAGTGCACTGGCCGAGGGAAGAAGAGCGAAAACCAAGAAGTGTTGGCAGAAAGTGGGAAATCGCAGCCTCCACGTAACATACGTCGTCACGGACCTGCCCGCATCCCTTGGCAGCTCACACTGAGCTTGTGGCAAATCCGACGAGACATGAATGCGGCATGAACCTGAGTGACAGGCTGATATTTGCAGGCTCCTGTGCACATTAGATGTCTCGTTTGTGAAGAGTTTCTATTCACGCTGCTTAACGCTACTTGTTTAATATGGATGAAAACACATTTTATACGATTAGATTATGATTTTTTAAAGGCGTATGCTGATACAAATCTCTGTGTATTTATTCACTCTAATAATGGCACATCGGACTCATGATTAGTACATTCAACTTTTGAAGGTCAGTGATTCAACTTACAGCCCCTCTTTTTTTTTTTTGCAAGTGTTTATTGGAAAGATAATGAACCCCAATTTGCAGCTGTGCCGACTGTGTATAAATGGCGTGTGACGGAAAAAGCGCAGCGTGTAGTGGCGCTGTACGACTGCGAGAGTTAATGGATAAATGCTTTTTTGTACTGTAAAGCCTGGAGTGGTCGGTAAGACTAGAACAGCTCCAATGCCGTCCATTTACCATTTCCATTTGCACTGTGGTTTTTTTGCAGTCCAACAAAAGCAACTCTCGTCTTGTCAGAAATTACCTGAACAGGCTTTTCATGTTCATTTCAGGGCTATCAAGTTCAACTCCTTTGTATCCAGTAGCATAAGAAGAAACAAAAGATGATGGAAACCAAACAGGAGATATTAAGATGCATCAAATGATGCTGCCAGATGTCATTGCCAAAGCCTGGCAGTAGACCTTTGGGCTTCAGTCATTCTTACTTTGCCTGCGTCAGAAATACAGCACGTGCTCAGATGATGACGACAGTAAACATGACGTCCAGCACTGCAAAAAAGCCTGGATTATCAGACCGATACATCAGCCTCACATTTGCACCGGGTTGCTGCAGCCACCGAGCCTGCAGGTGAGGGATCAGGTCCACAGATCGTCAATCAGACCAGAGTTGTGGCTCTTCTTTCACGTTCGCTCCAAGGTCACGCTGCACACTCCTGGAAAACTCTCCACTCCGGGACACAGTCCTCGAGTTTGTCCATTCATCATCGGCAACCCTGCAGCCGGGCCAGCAGACAGGCTCGTTCAGCCGTTCCCACGTGAAATAGCCCCGGATCTGCCTCAGGTCTATGTTTAAGATAGACTTTTTGTACACTGAGCTGCTTGGAGGGCACCACGTTGGGGGAAGATGCCCCAGAAAAAAGTCTGTGAGCACGTCTCCAAGTCGGGAGAGGTATCGTGAATTCTCAACAGTCACAGCGTACGCACACAGTTGCTTCCTGTCTCCAGCACCTGGTTTAGAAAGATGAAGCATCTCCCTCGGGTGTTTCAAAGTTTTGAAAGAAGGCCGAAACAGCGGAGGGGCAGGGAGAATAAATAGATTGCACTCTCATTTTATCTCTGTAGGTAAAGACAGCACAGGAAACTTTCCACAAGGGCAAATATGTAGTCCAAGTTTTTAATTATCTGTGGACTGATTCCGCTCGCATGACAAAATAGTCACAACTCCTGCATCTGGCTTGACGCAGGAGCCGTTCCTACCGGGATGTAATGATCGCACGTTAATGAGAGGCTTCCTTTTACTGTGACTCTTTTGTGTGCACGGACACATTTACCCCGCTGACGGCGCTCCGCCACAGGGACCACGCAGCTGCAAACAGTGCCTCTGCTGTGTCCCAACACTGGACAACAGGCTCTCTATCCTTCACATAGTTACTAAGTAGTCCTCTCATCTTGCTGGTTTCCTCTCTCCGTTCTCGAGTCGCCCCTCAGTCTGCAGCTGATATGTTGTTATGGGGGGGGGGGGGCATCACAAACTTTCTGCACTATTATTCCTTCCTCCATCTTATTCTCTGTTCCTTCAGCTCATTCTGCTTCCTTCTCTGCAGCAATCGCTCTCTGTCCATCCCTCCGTCTCAGCCTCCTGTCGACTCTGATAATGAGTACACAGTTTTGCTTCCCTGCACGCAGTTTTCTTTTTTTTTTTCCCCTCTCTCTCTCTGCAAGAAGCATGCTGCTTTGCCGCTGTGATAGGAGCTTTAATCCTCCAGCGTGGCCCGCCGGCACCGCCGCCACTACCCACTGGGCCGGAATAAATCCAGGAGCCCACGGGCTCGCCTCTGAATGGGCCCACGCCTCTGAAACCGAGCCCAGAACAAAGCCCCGCCTGCATCCAGCAGCAATGAACCCAAAAGGCCTGCCTCCCTCGCCTGTGCTGCCTTCACAAAGGATGATTTCAGCTGCCTAATCAACTAGAAAAAAACTTGTGCCCTCCTCCCAGTTCCTGCTACAACCACTTCCCCTCCCTCCTCCTCCTAACATGCAAATTTCACATGCCAGTGATTTTGTTTTCCATCACATGAACGGAGAGGACGACTGCACCCAACAACATTTTCTCCCAAGCATCTTTCAAATGTCAACATCATTAACACAGACTGTCAAATGTAGTGATAGTGAAAGGCCCCTCCTAACCTCATGATTACGACGTTGCGCCGAGTCGTATCCCAGTGACAATTACTGGACATTTGTATTCATGCCCCTGGCTAGGTCAAATCTCACTTCCAAACACACCGGCGTCCTCGCTGAGTCTTTTTTCGATTCTGTTAAGATGCCCCGCCAGCGTTTGGGCAAAGCCAACAGGCCCTCGGTGCCCTCTGGCGATTCCTGTCATTAAAAATCCCACAAGCCCACGGGGTCCTGTGTTGCACCAGCGAAAAGAAAGAGGTCAGTCCTGAGTCAGGTGTTCAGTGGTCTTGTCAGCTCCTCAGAGCCGGCGCTGGTTTACTCCTGGGGGAATAACTCAGAAACCCATAATTAATACGGCAGGTACACACATAATGTGGTGAAGCTGCGTGTAAATTCAACTGACCTGCGACCAGACAAGGCGCTGAAATCACCTGACACTAGGCAGAGTGCAAACACAATGCAACAACGTCACTGCTAAATGAATTTGTGCACTGCAGTTTAACACTTCCGCTTATCGACCGTACACAGTCCTGATACTTGCTCGGTTCTGCCCTAGTCTTGTTCATAATGCTGCACTGATAATGGTCCAAAATGATGTGAAATTGCATATTTCCACACAATGCCCCAACTGCCCCCCCACCACACACACACACACACACACACACCACAGCACCTAAGCCCTCCAGAAACCTAGGGGGAAACAGCTGCAGTGGCAGTATTAGCAGTTATAGCAGAGGCAGTGATTATATTAGTTGCAGTGGGAGAAATGAAAGTGGCACTAAAAGCAGCAGCCGCTGTAGCAGATATAATAAGCTGTATATAGTGGTGATGATGATGGCGCTGGTTTGTCGTTCAAGCGAAACTTAAAAAGCTTTCAGTGAGACAAATGCAACGGGGTTGAGACGCGAGGGGCCGAGGGGCGGGTCTACTCTCAACACTCCAAAGTGTAGACTTTTGCCTTTTTCCCCTTACCTAAGCATGTGTGTCTGTCTGCATTTGTGTGATAGTGTGCACTTTCTCACATGGCCACAGGGTAGGTTTCGTTTCGGGCCATTCTTACATCTGTGCCGCAGTAAGCAGCGCAGCCCAATTAGGCCCAAACAAATCAAGGTAATTAGGCAGGACAGTGCTTAAATAAGGATTTACTGTAACAGCAACAAAACATAGTGGCCAGCCCAAGGATAGCACCTCACTCCATGTCTTCAATACCCACACACAGACACAGCCCAGCCCCGCCCACTCTGTGGCCGGCCACCCAGCCATACTAAACCTTCTATTAGTTGCTCTCACTCCTTTGCCTCTGCAGACTCACTCTGCCTTGTACTATAATCCCTCTCGAGCGGATTCTTAATTAAACATGGACAAAAACGGGGTCAAAGACATCGTCCATGCGGCAAGGACGCAGCGGAGGCCAGGGGAGACTCATATGCTCGGGTCGGATTGTTCAACAGCGCTCGTTACTCAACCTCTCCCCCTGTCTTTGTTGACTGGAGAAAAAACAGAGCTGTCACTTTTGACGGCATTCCTAATCTGTGCCCCCCCTCCTCCCCTGTTGATTGTGCAGCCCGCCCTAAATGCACTCATGCGCGTACAGAGCGGGGACGAGGTACTCTCACACACACACACACACACACACGTATGCACAGTCACACACAGACACTGTTAAGTCAACTGTTCCTGTCCTTGGCCGGCGCCTCTGAAACGAAGATGTGCCCGACACCATTAGCATAAAGTCGGCACGACTGTGAAACCCTTTCTGGAAAGTGAAGAACTCTCTTCTCCCGCCTGTTCTCTCTGCCTCCCCCTCTGTGATTGGCAGCTTTAATTAACAACAGGTCTTCCGGTCTGGCAGAAAGTGGGTGACAGCGTTGGCAACTGAAGGGGGATGGGACAGAAGGGAGGGGTAGGAGTGGAGATATGAAAACAATACCTAGCCTACTTTTGTGTGCAATTAATTAGAGATGTCTGGGACTTGCGACAGAGCTGCGTGGGGCGTGGCCGGACAGATTCAGGCAGAGCAATTTATGTGCAAAGCATCCCTTAGGAGGGACGATGGCAAACATGCATGTCACACATTGCTCTACATATGCATTCCTCCACCTCCCCGCTCTTTACTCCACCAAAGTTACCTTTACTTGCACCTGACCTGGGAGCTGGGGGCCAGGTAGCAAAATTTGCATTACTTGAAATAAAAAATGACCTTATGGCAGCTGACTCAGGAAAGTGTACTAACCTCCAGCACTGCCCCCCCCCCAAGGTTTGATCCTTGGACCCAGCCTCTTCTTCATTTATAATGTCCACTTAAAGCCGCGTTATCCACAACCATAGTATTTCCCTCAGAGTTATGTCGACAACACCTTTCATTACATTTTTAAGCCTAGTAACTGCAATAAGAGACCTGAAGACGGCATTCAAGTACACAGATACTTTAAGTGAATCCTCTCTGTGACACAGCAACCTTGTAAGTAAATTAATATATCTTCAATATTACTACATCTTCAAAAAGAAAGCAAAGAAAAGATAAAATAGATGAAAGTGGTTTTGCTGTAATAGGTCACTGGTGTTACTAAATCAATTCATAAATACAGAATGCTTCTGAATTTCCCATACGTGTCATATGCGGTAACGGAGGGAGGTGTTTGGAATCTGACATCTATTTAAATTTAAATTGACCAAAATCGTCAGTAATCTGTCTCCAACGGAGCCACGCTTCCTCCTGCCGCTGATTATTTTCTTTAGCCATTTTAAAAATTGACACCAGCGAGGAGCGCCCATGAAACAAAGAATACAAAAACAAAGACAACAGCGTAAAGATCAACCGGTGCAGCTGGTTGAAGTCAAGCCTTCTGCTGCTCTCATCACTTTTCTAGGTCACTATACAGGAGGCTGCGTTTCAACCACCTCACAAACAACATATGTCTACTGCTGCCTCATGCAAGGGCAAACAAAGTAGATCTGTTTTTTAACGCCTGCTCGGGGTCATGTCTGCGTCATCCCTCCGGTGTCTGGGTCGGCTTCATCATCCTCTCGTGCCCTCTTATTATTGCGTGCGGGGCCGCTGACCCCGGCCACGGCGCCATCTGCTCAGACTCCATTGATGCTGAGATTAGGGGTGTACAGGCCAGGAGGGCCCTGGGACACACATGTTTAGAGGCCGATCTGGAGGAGCTTCAGCCCCCCCCAGAGTCACTTTCACCTCGGTATGCTAGATCAGACGAATGAGGGGAGGGTGAAAGTTGCAGCACAGACAGAAAGCCAACCACCAGCTGATTTCCATGCTGTTTCCTGCAGCATGGAAACAATAAACCCCCCCGTTCTTGTACTCTACACTCTTCTACAATTTACCTCACTTCACACTCCCCCCCCCCCCCCCCCCCCCCACATCCCTCCACCTCCGCCTGTGATGCTGCGCCTATTCAATCAATGATTCAGAGCCTCCTGGAGCGGCAAGCTTATAAAAACCACAAACTTATGCTACAGGCGGAGGCAGCGCTACACCTCATAAAACAGAATGAGGATTTTGGAGCTATATGATTCCAGCCCTCCTCGGCTCTATCGCGCGTCCCCGTGCGATTGCAAAAATGCTGCACCTCACTCATTCTCATGCAGAGAGCGATCCGTCTGCCCCTTGCTCATGAATGTAATCCTTTACGTTTATCAGTCTGAGATCAGAGGCCGTGGGGCCGCAATCGCCCCGGACTCGAGACTGATACAGACGACGTCCGGAAGGCCAAAGCGGCAGACGCTGGCTGGGTGATATTGATTCTTATAACTGCCATCGTCTGGGTCACTGCCACTGCAGAGGGACGGTCAAAGAGCAGGATAACTGAGATGTGAAATCAAGTTTGAGTTAGTTAGAAAAGCTATTTCTCATAAGAAGAAGGGGAACGACAGACGGGGTGGGACGCAAGAGGGCCAAGATGGAGGAGACAACAGCACTGCAAGGGTTAAAGGTTCGATTCCCAGCAGGAAGCGCCAACACCACAAATGTTGATTAATTTTGCTCTGAAGCCTTTGGAAAGTCTGCATCTTCCTGCAGCACAGTTCCACCCAATCTGTGGAAGCTGCTGTCAGATCACCGAGCAGCCTCCCTCCTCCTACACCCATTGCGGGGTCGCGGGGGGATGGAGCCAATCGCAGCTGTCATCAGGCGAGAGGCGGGGTACAAGTCGCCAGTTCATCGGCAAACTCCACACAGCCCGAGAATGGAACCCAGGACCTGAGGCAGCAGCGCTAACCAGTGGATTTGCAGCACTTTTCATTTATTCTTTCCGTAACTTCGTGCTTGACGGATCATTTTGGCCAGAGTTCCGTCGGCCCTACTGACCTTCACAGATCAGTCTGCGGTTTACTTCATCATAGATTTCCCCCAGACAGCACTCTGACACTTCACGTGCACGGATACAAGAGAAAAAGGGCAACAACTGAGCCACTAAGACTGGCATTTATTTTAATTCACATCGGAGTCCCAGGACGTGGAGATGAGCGCTGAGGATGTCCCGCAGTGACAGCTGACACGCAGGTGTTGCTGCTCATGCTGCATAACCCTCCCCTGCCGTGCACAGGAGGGTCACCGGTAACCTTGACAGGGGTGAACAGGCCCTGCTGCAGTGCCCTTGTTCACTCCGTTGAGGGACTTGTCATATTATTTCACAATTTAACTTCCCCCCCCCCCCCCCAACTTTGCCTTCAACTTTTAATATCTCTTGTGGGCCACAGGGACACTTGGAGGCCCACAGGTTTGATAACTTTAAACGCCTACATTTTAAAACGTAATATCTACAGCCACCCTGGGACTTCCACAACCAGGGTCTTGCTCCATATCACAACTTCCTTTCCTTTTTCGTACCTTCCAAAAAAAATGAGCAGTTTGTAGTCTGGCAGTTAATCTAACCTGACTTTATCAGCTCTGTGGTGTTCCACATTAATGACACGGGGGAGTAAACATGCAAGCCCCGAGAGGGCATCTCTGCGAGATAAAGAGTTGAGGAGAAGGAAGCAGAGCTGCAGAGCTGCAGCGCTTTTAGCTTGATGCAGTTATTTTGCCCTAGAAGCTGCACTGAGGAAAGGAAGCGAGAGAAATGCCATTCCCGCAGTTTGGCCCCAGATGTCATCTCAATCCAATGTGACACTTGCTGAAAGCACTGCCACAAAATCATCCCATGGCTGGACTCTGACCCCGCCCCACCCCTGCCCCCCTCCTTCCCGCCCGCTGAATCTGCTGTTCTGCACACTGCAGCGTTAATCCAGCAACAGATTCCTCTCCGCTGCCATCAACCTGCAATGGGCTGTGACAGGTCTGACCACAGGTTTCATGGCCCAGGAACAGCTCGGACAATCGGTTCAACCGCGCAGTGTAAACAAATCGTCGGCAGCGGCGACGGAGGAATATTCATGGAGATTATACACGGTTGGCTGTCAGCGGCGGTGACAAATCCGCGAGGCGAAAGCGGCGGCAGCAGAGTCTGACGGAGAGCGGGACTGGACTAAATGGACAAGCGGCCGTCACTGCACAATAGTCACGCTCCCCCATATCTCTCCTGTGTGTCCAGGCCATCATTAATGTGAGCACACATTGCTCCAGCCAGCGAGGCTCTACATCATCAGTCTCACCTGCCACTCACAACACACTGACCAAGTGCTGAGCACGGAGAGTTGTATACCACAGGCTGAATTACCCTTGAAAGGGAGGATCCTCCCTCAAACGCTGTTATCTATCATCAGTGTGTGAGGTTGAGTGCATTCCCGGGCTCCAAAGTGCTTTTCTGTTGTACCTACTTTCCCCTGCCGTCTCCACTCCTACTAACTATGGATGTTAGTGCCTATATGATACCGAGAGTTAGGTGCAAATACCAGAGTCGTACATTTTTTCAATCTCCAGCGAGAATACGAAAAACAAGAGACGAGAGTTTTCATTTTCTTTTGAGACGAGCTGCTGCACAAGAACTGTTCTAAATCAAACCGATTGTGTATCCGACTCAAGGAAAAGTTCCCAGTCAGGTATTCAAAGACAGCTTTCAATAGCTGACGGTTCAACAATGAGAACTGAACTATAATAACCACAATCCCTGAGAAAGGACATGGACTGCTTGACCTGGTCCATGTTCTACTTACAAGGGAACAGTGTAGATACAACTATATATTAACTGTCAGTAGTACTACCTGTACCAAGATCAGTCAAATACTTGATTCATTGATTTGAACCGTGGCAGAAATCCTTTTACCAGGTTCAAAATTCCCAGCCTGTCAGTTTACTCCATTCATTTATCAAGGAAATGATTAGCAAATGAATAACCAAGTGCATCACTACAGCAGTATCATTATCACTGCAATATATGATATCATTTTTAAAGCAATAGGACAATAGGACAGACTTGACCTTTTACACCCAGTACAGTTTGTCATTTTCATTGTTTCGACTTGAAAGTACTTTTTCAGTGGGTCTATACGCAGGTTACATAGAGGTTTTCTATACCTGTTGAGATCCACTCCATAGTCTGAGTGCTTTCAGGAAGGCAGCAGGTTAACCCACCGCAGCAACAAAAGCCGAGCACAGCAAACGTTCACCCCAGGCTGTTAAAGGGTTTTAAAATAAATGTGTTCAAGGTTCATTCCTTTAGATTTGACAACATAAGCGCTCCGGCCTGAGTCGACAATATTTACTTTCTTCAGCCATTTGCGGAATTAAAAGACACTGACATGACACGTAGCTGTGTTTTCAGACACAGACAGTTGGTGCGCTGCAGTCGGGTGAGGAGCCTCTGCTGTCAAAGCGTCGTCCTCACGCCCCCGGTGCTCTGTGGACAATTTGAGACACTTACAGCGAAGAGGAGAAGCTTTTCCAAAAAACATTACATTGCTCTCATCACTTTTAAACTCACTGGCTCATGTTGCCATTTCAGCAGGTCAGGTCTCTGAGATTCCATAAAACAGAATTAGCAGTAGGAATGAACTATTTTGGAAAATAATGTAATTTAATTTTTTCCCTCAATATTGCAATTTAATTTTTTTTTCATGTGTTCTTCAACAAACAAGCAATAAATCCATCTGTATTAGAGTAAAAAATATTAAATGTTTTTTTTTTTTTTCTGATAGGCTCGGCTTACGTTACCATAAAGGCAAGTGAAGCATGAATTAATAAAAATTAAGTCTCACAAGTGGCATCTATGTTCAAACACTGTTGATGCCTTTGCTCGTAAGTCACGTGACCTGTCAAATCGCAGCCTTCGCGATTAGGAAGTCGCATTTATCACATCATGATATTATCACATGAGTTATCACATTCATCTTTGAGCCCTGATTAGCGGCACTCTGCATACCTTCCAGCTAAATCCAAATTCCATTCTCACTACTTGCATTTATTCCCCTCAGCGATTCCAGATTTCCGTGAAACGTTGCACGCCCAAGCGTTCTTCCTTTAAAGCGACGTAAAGTGAAAACCAGCTGAGGCGTTCACCAAGACGTGAGGATGTCTAAAACTGAGCAAATTAATTTTATTGTCTAAACCTTGTTTAGCGATCAGCCTGGCAGGCAGAGCGGCGCCTGCTGGCACACCTCCATCTGTTCAATAATGATTTGTTGTCGATGGGGGAAAAAACAACACATCTCCAACACCTGGCGAGGCAGCACCGGCGCTGCTGCTCTCCACAAAGACGCCTCGTGGGTCCGGGCCAAGGAGCCACAGTGCTGTCAGCTCCATTAACAGAGCGTAGTGGTGACAGGCGCGTGCACGCAGCAGCAGCAGCATTGGAAGATAACCTTTGGAGGGCGGGCCGACGGCCACCGCCATCAATGACCCGGCATCAGGCCCTACAGAACAATTACCCCACTCATCGAGATAATCAAAAGAAACAAATCAGCGTTGGTTGTCACAGTGTATGCAACAACAGCTGGGCGGGATTAAAGGACAACACACACACACGCACAGGAGTGCTGGCTGCACGACTAATCATAGAATGCTAATTAAAAATATATTACCTAATTTTGATCCTTTAAAAGCGCAAATGTAAATAATGTGTATCTGGCAGGCTCAGGTATGAGCCCTGTTTATTTGCAGATGTTGTTTTTTATTAAAAGTTGTTTAAAAAAAAACAGAACTTTCACCCAACTCTTAACTTTGCGAACTGGTAAAATAATACATTTCCCCATGAATTCTGCATTGCCGTTAAAGCTTTGATTCATCTCTCACATTGCTAATGTTTCCTTCTAGCGCCACGCTCTGCCTCTCCCTGTCAAAAGTTATTTTGATGACTGATCTTGTTCCCTGCGGCGGTAAGAAACAAAATATATACAATCAGTGTGATGTAGACTAGTAAACTCTGCCCGTCACACACTTGATCATTAGCTGGCAGTTAACTAGCAGGTAGCGGCGATAAGAAGTTATTTATTAGTCCCACTTGGGCAACTTTGCAGTATCACAGCAGTGAGAGTCAAAAAGACATTAGCATGAAAAGGGTAACGCAATTCTTCAGTAAAAAGAAAAAAAATGAAAGAAATATATATTGTAATGCAAAATAGGGGGAAAAAACTTTGCCAACAATTCCAAACTATTGATTTAAATTCCCTCTCTTCAATAATCCCACTAATTCTGAGCTGAAATGACAAAAGGTTTGTCTGAGGACACTTACTGGAACTCATGGGGAAGACATGGATGAAACTTTAGGGGTAAAGGACAACTACTCTAACTCCTGAAGCCCTGAAGACTTTTGAATTTCACTTTCACTGTGACTTCAAACTCCAAAGAAGACAGAAATGCGAAGACACTGCCATGTCAGAGAGGACCATCAACCTCACACACCCTCCAACTGTGAGCGAGCTTTACTGATTCTCACACACACACAACAATCGTTAACAATCAACCCCAAATGATTGGTGCTGTTCTCTCATTTCAAACAAGGCAAACTGACTGTATTAGGGCTGTTGTTGAGTTTTATTTACACAGTGTGAGGACATGTTGCTTAAGTTTCTGTAGAATTTATAAACAAACACATGCTATTTATTTCCAACTTGAAATTAGTTTTTCTTCTCCCGCTGAAGCAACAAAAACACATACTGCTGCATTATGGAAAAACAAAAAACACTAATAGATAAGCTCATATTTAACACCGGCTGTTACATAACAGAACACAAAGTGACGTACCACTTCCTCCCCAGACCTGTTGACGAATGATGATTACTTGAGGAGAGGAGATGTAAAGACAGATGGAGCAGAAGGAGCTGGAATTCAGCCGAGACACACACACACAATATAACGTGTCGCAGGCGACGCTGCTTTTCACCAGCTTCACTCTCATGGAGAAAATTGACTTCGGTGGCGCCACAGCCGCCGATGACTTCCCCCTCAATGATAAGAGGAAATCATTTTTAGATAAATATAAGTAATCGTGCTGCAGTTGCAGAGGAGTCCAAAAGTGCGGGACGGCTTTCCCATCACAATAAAGTGGTATAAGACAAAAATGAAAATGACATTTCTCTGTCTGGTCATTTCCCTGAGAGCTTCCAAAACACAGTTCTAAGTAAAACTTGTGTTCAACTTCAAACTGCAGGGATATCAATTTGTCCCTAATTCCCTGCACAGTCCCTGTCCTGGACCTTGGTCGATACAGATGTTCAGTGAAGATTGATGCGGCAAGGTGAGGGTTTACAGATCCAGCATGAAACCTGAAGGACTCATCAGCATCGCCCTAATGACACTAAACTTTTATGGCACACAGGAGCTCTTGGTCGTGTCGCCGCTTCCACAG
This sequence comes from Pseudorhombus dupliciocellatus, assembly GCA_016785235.1. Lineage (NCBI taxonomy): Eukaryota > Metazoa > Chordata > Actinopteri > Pleuronectiformes > Paralichthyidae > Pseudorhombus > Pseudorhombus dupliciocellatus. The sequence goes on along the minus strand of JAFBJW010000149.1, from coordinate 150,943 downwards.
CTAGCCTTTTTGCTGAAGGTAAAAAAAAGAAAAAAACACTTTAGCTGCTCACACAGCTTCCCACACGTGGTCCCACCCGGGCTCGTTCCGCCTTCACGCGTGTGCACGATTACACATCAGGAGAGGAACATCTGGGACGTTTGCCGCGATGGGACGTGATGCAACACAACGGCAAAAATCAGTTAGGACTTGAAGACTTTCATTAAGCCACAGTCGGTAACACTCAGAGACAGAACATATGAAAGGAGAGGCTTAACTAACTTTCACCCCAGCCGGCCTGGTCTGTCACGCTGCCTTCACTGACCCAACTGAACAGCATAATAGTCCATTTAAACTGCAGGAAAAACAGGCCCGTGTGGACGCACTGTTCAATGCAATCTCCATCAGAAAAGGTGCCGAGGATAAATATGTGCTCTACTTTATCATTCTAAATTGGTCATTTTTATCCATTTCAAAGCTTAATTGCTTCCATTTTTCTTCAGCCAAACAGACAATTAAAGCAGGATTCTTTGGTCCGTTGCTCCTGAGATTCAGTCGCACGGCTCCGAGGGCTCGTAAGTGTCTGATAAACGATCCGAACCGGTGATAGATTGAGAGATTTTTTTTTCTTCTTTCGTCAAACGGATGTCGCAATAACCTTGCTCCTTCGCCATGGCATTGTCAAGAACTATAATTACAGAGTGTAGCAATTTTCTTGAACAGCGTGTAGCCATTATGCAATTCACCGTTGTTCTATTAAGGAATCCTGTGTTATTTCCCCCAGAACAACCAGGTTTCATCATTACATTTTATGTGAGCATGCGCTCCATTTTCCCCATTTGCAGCCTCCACATTTGCCCTCCGAGAGCCGTGCGTATCGGGCTATTTTTCAGTAGAATAACACCGAGCAAAATCCACACCACTCCACACCGAGGACCTGTTCTAATATCCCAGCGTTGGAGCCCACTTCAGTGTGGTCTTTTAAAGCTAAACTCCCTCTGACCTCCAGTATCAGATTGTCTGGAAATGCGTGTCCAGCGTTGGAGTTTGCTCCCAAGAATTTCATTTCAAAATTGAACTAGCCTCAGAGCCCTCGCCAACAGGGGTCGGGGTCAGCACTTAAACAACATCCCAGGTTTCACCTCAGCAATCATACGTTCTATAGGTGAAAGCCTGGAGCAGAGCTACAGAGCCACGCACAGGAACCTCCCTTTGATACTCAGCCAACACAGCATTTCTTGATGTTTATTTCAGAATTAAAGCTGCTTGACACAACTTGTTGACGCCACCCAAAATGCAGCAAAAGGCAAATGTTTAAACTTCAATGCCCTCAGATCCTGCCGCATGATGTCAGACAACCGGCAGGGCACATTCTTTGATCCGTTTTTACCTCGAGCTACAGCTGTGTACAAAAAAACCTAACTGCCGGGCAAAATGTGTCTGAAGCCTGGAGTGGCACAACACTCATCAGTGATGGGATGAGTTTCAAAACAAACGCACCTATTGTTTCATATCCAAGCTTTTAGCTCAGCAGCGTCCTGTTGAGTCTCATCGGGGAGCACCGAGGTTCCATTTCCAACTGCCGTGCATGTGGTGACCCTTTTAGAACCCCCTGTTAGCCACAATGTCTGTCAGATGAAAAGCATCGTCAGATCTGCACATTTCCACCAGAGGGTCGTCTGACGCGATTCTGGCCTAGACACAAATCACCCCTGATGGCAAAAAACGCTGCCCATAGCTGCACTGGACCATTATTCATTATGCATCATTGTTATATTATTTAACTTCTCCTTTTCTAACCTGATATACAGGAAGTCTTTAAATTCAAAATGTTTTTATCTACAAATACCAAAGCAATAGTTGATCCATTCTCCTGAAATGAAAGTGAATTGACTCCAGACTTGTTCAAACTGATTCCAATCTTGTTGATAAAATATCCCCTCTCCCTCCCGGGGTTTACAGCCTTTATATTTCCTCCTGTGGTGTCACACTATAGTCTGCGAGTCCCCTGCATAAAAATCCATCAGACAGGTGTGTCCACAGACACTGCAGCACCCTGGGTGTGAGGAGGAGGCCAGCGGGGGCCTCCTCAGGTGTGTTTTCACTGGAGAGGGAGCTGCTGCCGAGCCGTGCAGCCGACTGTCTCATCTCGTCTCCGATGGTCATTTTACTTTCCACATTAAAGGACGTGAACTAAATGAAAGAAAACAGTGTCCTGAATGTGGAAGTAGCTCGGCTCGCCATCACTCGCATCCTCCGTGATTGATCAGTTATGTTTACTGATTGGTCAACTGCAATGGAAAAGATAAATCTTACAGAGCTCCCTCTGCTGGATTACAGGGTAAACTGCTTCAAATCCATCAGTTAGAATGTGCATTTTCAATTTTCACTCCAATTTGAAATGTTTTTCCTGAGCTCAAATAATAAAGTAACAGTGACAAGGCATTACTGTGCACTATTTGGAAGTACCACTCCTTTTTAAGTGGCAATTTCAAAATGATTCAGCTTCAGCCTCTCAGGTGGGATTATGTTTTTCTTCTTTGACAGTCAACTGGAAATCCTTTGATCAGTTGGTGGAACAAAAACAAGACGCCTGGAGGGGCTGTGGAAATTTTTGTTTTTCCTTTTTGTTTTCTGGCCAACTGTTGAGTCATAACGCTCGCTCATAATGACGACAATCCTTTGAGGGATAAACAAATGTGAAACTTCTCAAAGAGGAGTGGAAATGTGGCGGCGACGAAGCAGCCACGCATCAGCAGAGTTCATAAATAAAACATGACAGCTGACTTGATACCACCGCACACTTCAGTCCACGCCAGAAACAACATTAGGAGCAGCTTCATCTGTTCCTTCTGTGTCCATTATTGTCAACAGAATTCATTTCCAACAAATAACCTGAATCACAGCCAAATGGTGATGAGACATCCTCCTGTGTTGTTGTGTGTAAGCTCATTAGACAGTTGGCTTGTTGCATTAAATCTCGCCTCCAGGACCAATTTGATCCTGGAGAGCAGGGAGTGGTTCGCTGCGCGTCTGTTCAAGCAACTGCTTTCTGCGGCTGGGTAACTGACACCCATGTACCAGTATTTGTGTCGAAGCTGCAACACACACATGCTCCGCCGCAGAGGCTTCCTGGAATAAACCAGCTGGCACTTTTACTTGAGAGCAACTTGACAGGGTGTGACCACTGGGACATTTCTTTCTTGCAAGTGTAACCCGCCTCCTCCCACCCCCCCCCTCCCTATTACATTCTTGAAAAGACAAGGTTCGGAGGCCTTTTAAGAGGAATCTGCAGAAACTGATTCAGCCATTCAAAGCAGGCAAAGAGATGGGGGATCTGAACTCAGATTCTCTGTGGGATCAGGTATGAAAGCTCAAAGTCTCAGGTCTCCTCTCCGAGAACTACTTCTGTCTGTCAAACTTTAACCACGCACACGCACACGCACACACACACACACACACAGCTTGGATCACCTGCCTGTGTTGTTATTTGGGGCACTTCACTTCCATCACTAATTCATCTCCGCTGCATTGCTTTGTTGCAGTGGAGAACACACACACACACACACACACACACACACACACACGCGCGCGCGCGCGCCTCCTAATTTGCTCACCTCCAAAGTTTTTCTCCCAGGGGTCTCTGCTGCGCACTGAGCCAAATTTTCCCCCTGCTCCACAAACACTATTATGCAAAATGCTCCATCAATTCTATTAACACGCAGCCCAGTATGCGGCTCATTTCACATGCATCAGCAATAAAATCACATTTTAAAAAAAGAAAAGTAAAATCGAGGAAGGAATGACTTCATCACTGAGGTTTGATGCACACGATCTGGGGCACGTAGTGTGGACAGCGAGGACAGGACGTTTGACAAGAGACAGAGAAGCACAGAGGCAGGCAGGAGAGGGATCCTGCCTGAGAAGTCTCGGAGCAGAACACAGCAGAGCCGAGGCTGAGTCATGAAACCGATCTGCGGCTGTGGTGTGGGGACGTTTTCCCACTTTCACTGCGCGTAAAAGGCACAAAGTTGGCACGGCGCAATGAAGCCAGTCAACTTTTTTTTTTTTTTTTTTTCAATTAAGGGAAACGCGGAGATGGGGCCGACACACAAGTAAAGCCAAAGCGTTACACACACCTTGCACCCTCACGTGCACAACTTTACATGAGAAACTTTGCGCCAGGAGATGAAACAGGTGCAAACACGCGTCAGCACCCGTTCCTTCGCGTACCTGTTGGTCCTTCCATGCTGTCTGCGTAGATCCCGACGGCCAGCATCAGTAGCAGGGCAGCTGCACACATGTTGGCGGAAAGAAGAGTTAAAGTCCAGCTCGTTTGGTCAAATCCGACAGGAGACTCCAGCAGCAGCAGGATGAGGGTGAACACTGGAGACAAGTTGTGCGCTCCGCTCCATTCAGGCTGCGGCTCCCTCCACCGCCCGCACAGGGAGCATCTGGGCTGCAGCGATTCAAACACGAGCCCCTAGTTCCTCTAACGTCTCCGACACTTCTTTTCTCTTTTTGTTGTGGGCTCGCGAGCGAGCGAGCGGGACGCGGGACTGCGGGCCTGCGGCGCCTCCACGTGGCGAGGAGGAGGAACGCGACACCTGCGCGCTCCCGAGCCCCCTGCACCCAGTCTGCGGCTTCTGTGGAGGCAGCGTGACAGCATCGGTGCTGCTGCTGCGGCAGCCATGTATAGATGAAGCGGCAGCAACAACAAATAATCATAACAAATACTGTAACTTTATTTACTGGGCAGAACTCAGCACAAAGCAAGCAACAACACATCAAATGGTTAAAATCAGAAGGATAGGAATGACAGGAAAGTCAGGCACCAAACGTAAATGTAGCAATTCTACTATTGAAAAGAAAATGGACTATTTTCCATTTCCAGCCTTGATTCAGGAAGTGGCAGCAGACCCTCGACCCTGAGATCGCAAGCTGCGATTCTTTCTATTTATCTTGTCTGGAAAGTGTTTTTGATCTTTAATGTGTGAGAGTCGTATTCTGTATAGTTTTTGTGCTGTATTTGCTGCTTTTCATCGTGTTGTTTGGACTGATATGGACCTACAGGTTGGAAGTAAAGCCAAACTAATTGTTTCGATATATAACAGTTCACCACACTGTCCCATTAGAGGGGACATCCTCCGTCCATGTTCCCTTTAAGTGCAGTTTTAGCTCCAGAACAGTCGCCCCTGCTTGGCTGTGAGGCTTCATTACACTATTATATTGAAAAATCACCAGATTAAATCCTGACTCACCTCTCCTGAGGTATTTATCAAGCAACACCTTGCCAACCAAATTAGTGTCCATGCTTCATGGAATTGTGTTAATATATGAATATAATATTCGCTCAGAATGTTTCCAGAATTTAACAATCTGATTTGTGAGGAAAATAAAAGCAGAGTTTGGCTTCGAGTGGTTGAACAGGTGAAACTTCTGCGGTGAAGTTGGCGCCTTCTCCGGCCTTGACCTCTGACCTTTCTGTGTGGGGCTCCAGGGGAGGGGCTGTGCAGCAGGCAAATACAGACAGTTTCATATTTATCCTTTACCATTACACTTGCAGACCAGGAGAAACTCTTCAGAAACTCCAGAGGCTCTCACTCGTACATTTGCGGCTCCTCTGGAGAAAGTCTGGTGGAGTTAAGTGCATTTCTGAAAGCGTTCGCTCTGCAATATATATGCAATCTCAGAGTCAGCTGGGATTGGCTCAAACTCCACCTGTGACCCTCTGACCATAGCCAGTAAAGACAGGGGATGGATGGAGAATCAGATGACTGATCATTTACAACTTCTCTCAAACATCATGTTCTTGTAAAATTCTTTCACCCCCTACAAAGCTGTGAAAATCCTCTCGATATGAAAACATAAAAAGTCAATCTTGAGCTAAACTCCTCTCTGTGGCCAGAATAAGCCAGTGAAAGGCCCCGGGGCGAAAGTAAATGCTCCGTGTATAAATGAATTCACTGTTTGGATTATGGATATATTGGTTCTACTGGTCACTTTCCTGTGTCCGGGCTGGAATGTGTGTTTAGCTGCTCCTGCTCTGTGTGCTGCTGGATGCGCTGGTTGCACTATTTATTTAAATATTGTTATATTTAAGCTCAGAATCGATCCCTGCCATCTCGGCAGAGCATCATCCTACCCAGTGGTATTCACGCTCGCGGCAGATCTCTGGCTTTAAAATCCATCATGCTTGAGAGTTTCACTTTTAGCAACCTGTCTGCCGGTGCCCTAATTGTGTTTGTGTCTCTCCTTTGCCTTCAGGATCACTCGCTAGCGTCTGTTACCTTCATGCTCAGCCAGCTCCTCAGCTACACGTCTCCCGGGCTCTTACCCAACACTTAAACCTGAAAATCCAACTCTCAACCCTGTTGTCTGGACAATGGGCTCCTTCACCTCTCCCTTGTTTAACAATCAACCTTTGTTCAGCATTAATCCACATAATAGTTTATACACTCACATTAACCAGGACAGGAATAAATCTTCAGCGTGTGTGTATGCAGTATCTGTGTGTGGATCTAAGATCCAAAAGCTGTTTCAACACTAACTGTATGACTCAGACACAAACAGATGGATGGCTCTTTTCCAAAGCATGGAAAATACATTTTGGAGACAATATAACACTATTTAGATAAAAGGGAATAAAACAAGTGATTCAATTAGTAAAGTTAATTATGGCATTACCTGCCTTTTATTATTTAAAAGAAATGTGTCATACTCAATCCTAATGGGTCATATTAAAATACAATACACTGATGAAATTACAAAATACAGTAAAAAAAAAAATGCTGTAGCAGTAAAACTGTATTGTTGTTTATAGCGTGAATTGCTTTAAAGCAGCTACAGTTGACTGTGGAAACATTTACAGCATCTTGCTGGCAACAGCGCTGCCTCTAACTTATATTAAATATACGAGAGAATAGTTCACGGGGCACGATGTTATCAAGGCTTTATGGGTTGATGAGATACCAATTAAATAAACATTTCATCAAAACCATCAGATATCAGCCGCATCAAATAAGGTCCTAGTGTCAAAAAGTTCTTCTGCACAGGTTGTGTCTTTGTTCAGTCTAGTTTGGAGCATAAGGGCTGCCAGGTTTGAAGCAGGGCTTTATACAGCTTCCTGGAAGCTCCAGTGGAAGCCTCTTCAGCTCGTGGTGGTTTCAGGGAAAAAGCCTGAAGCTTTATTTATAATTCTGCTTTAAGGAGTCAACCCGTACCAGAGCCGGCACGAGGCTCCGGGGGTGCAGGCTTCACCATACCTGACATGTGCCTCCTGAAAAGTTTAACGTGTATGCACAGAGCCCACCATTGCTCTGCACCGCGAGGGGAGGAAAGTAAACTCGGTCAAAGTGCGATGCGGCCTGATCGTGTGTGTGCGTAGCTCTGCGGCGGATTTATGAACGAGTGAAACCCAAGGCTGAACTATAAATCAAACTCTATGCTACAGGCAACTGTTATTAACACATTTTATTGACTATAAATCCAGGTCAACATGGAGATTTCACGCAGCCTTGATGGGAACGCTGTAAACAGGCAGAAACCACCATAAAATGCTGGTGTGGTTGGTCACAAACATATACTGGACATACGTAGACAAGCTCACACCTGGTCTTGAGGCTTTGCATCTGAAGCGAACCTGACCTGCTGCTCGTGCTATTGATTTGGACTCTGATGCACTGGGCCTGAGCTCCGGCAGTTAGAACGGCTGACTAGTGATGTAATGATCCAGCCTGTGTAAGATGCTTCGATTCTCTGTAACGACTGAGCCCAAAGTGACAAGGGTTTGGGAGTGGGCGGACACAAAGCTCCGCACATTACCTGTTATGGTCACCAAGTTCTGGAATTATGAACACAATGCGGGGGTGAAAGTGTGGCCAACTCTTTCCTATACCTGTTAAATTTGTGCAGTGGCCTGAATCCACTTGGCTGTGCTTTCAGATGGCATCGAGCCATCCTGCTGCTCGCTACTGGACTACTGGCTGCTCCAGAGACGCGAGGAGCTGGATCAAGACTCTTTATCACCTCCTGCCTATGAAATATTGATTTTTGTAGCCTCTGGGCTTTTAACTTGTGTCTGGGAGATATTTATTTCTCGGAGAATGGTAGCGGGGGGCATATTGTGAGCTTGCTTCGTTTGCCAGGCTGTAATAATTCAATGTAAATTTTTAAACTATTGGGAGTGGTTGATATATCGGTGTCAGTGATATATTGGTCCGCGTGCCCTTCAGATTTAATAATTTGCAGCGTGCTTGCGTTAACAGCTCGTTCATGAAGTGCTTATATTACATGTTATATAACCAGTTCATTTGCTGGTATTAATTCTGCCATATTTCAAGTCGGCTTTGTCACCAGCAATGTAGCTTGAAACCACGAAAGGGGGCGAACGCACAGATGCTGGTGATTATCATCAAGCAAACACACCCGACGAAACAGAAATCAATTAAACCTGTAGGCAATCGTCAAATTACTCCTTTCACACACTTAAAAGACCCTATACTTAGTGTCTGCATCAAAGTGATTCTACTTCGACTGTAGCCTGGAACTATCTCAGAGCAGCATCAAAGCTGAGCTGCAATGGAAATTTTCCTCAACTCTCTTTGAAAAAATAGCCAGTACCGCAGCAATTTCTCTTTCCTTTTCCATTTGGAAACATTTTCATGGAACCTCCCAGGACTGAAGCCTCAGCCTCTGACATTTCCCCGGTTCATACAAACATCGTGTGGCCAACAAAGCAAGGCTAATGTCGGCCAGCACGCTCACTGCTGCCCTCCATCATGCTGGGGGTCGACTGGTACATTCAGAGGCTTCATACATACCGCCACAATTTCGTTTTATAAATGATCTCTGTTCACTTGAATGATTTGGCTTTCAGTCAGTTCAGATCACTGGGCTTGTTCGTGCCAGTCAGGGAGCTCTATTTTCACTGGTCCACTACTGTTCACATGCATGCAAGTGCACGTGTCCACTCCATTGCAAAGGTTTCTGTAAAAGAATCCTGCTGCCTCTACTACACCCAGGAAGATAATGATGCCATCATTAATAATTCAAATCACCAGTGTCTCCCTGTGTAAAGCTTGAGATACTTTTGCTTTTCAACATTACGGCTGTTTTCACACATGAACTCCTGGGGACGTCAGCAAAAATTGGCTTTGCCTTTCACACAAGAACAGCTCAGCAGGAGCCGCTCCGCTCAGGTGCGCTGACATCGACCTCCAAAGTGTTGAGGTGAGGGGTGGGCCCAGCAGGGAGTGGCAGGAAGTAACAATTTAATTCTGCTGCAGAGACCATGTGTGTTTTCATCCTGAGATTCAGTTTTATGTTTTAGATTTTAGCAATGTCGTCAACACGCCCACTCGTTTGCGACGAATCGGAAAGAGGAGCTCATTCAGACATTCCTGTGAGATTAAAAGGAGCTGCCACGGAACCTCATGTGGTATTTGGATTCTCATATGCAGCCCCTCCAGAGAATGTCCAGACATTACCCAGAGTTCTGTCTGCGTCTGACAGCAACTCATAACTATTTTTGAGCATATCCTCACTCTTAGCGTTTCAAAGATCTCTCTTTTATTCAAATTGTGAGATTTTAAACCAAGCGACAAGCTCTGAAACTGCAGCACTTTGCTTATAATTCAAATAACAGGTATTATTTTTAATCACCAAAGCACACTCCTGGGCGAACAGTAGCAGACAGCTTTCATCCATAAATATGTCAAAACTGATTTCTCAAAATTTAATTTCAATGAAATTCCACATCAAATAGAAGCTGTCTCATTGTAGTGGACGTACCTTGCAGCGCACTATATCCCTGATTGGTGCACTGCAGATGTTATCCTCCAGGCTCTTGTGGACGTACACAGCTAGTCCACTGCAGTGTTTGTTTTGGTGCACGCGTTACATTGGCAGTGATTTAATTTGAGCCGAAAGGTAAACGAAGGGCTGCAGAGGAAGCTTTTGAGCGAACGGACGTCTCGGGGCTGCTGCAGTGGCACTTTCCGCCGCGCAGTGCTTGAGTCATGCGTTTAGCAGCAGTTTCATTATCCACGGTTCGTTCTGTATACAAGCAGCTCAGAGGACGTAAGTCTCAGGTAAACTTAAGGTCTCCACTGTTTCATAATTCATCAGCAGCCGCAAAGCAAGCCTCTGTTTTCCTTCCGTACCGGTGAATGGCCCTGGATTAATCAGATCTGCTAGTTTAACACGCGCTCTCAGGCAGGTTACGCTGGCCCCAGTTTCCTCAGTCATGTTTTAAAACAGTCACAGTTGATATCCTCTATTATTTTCTCTTTATGTCCCTGAAGTGGCACTGAAAAGTCAGCAGACCTTCTCAAAAACGGTCTTGGATGTTTGATCCTCACAGTCATCACATTGCGCAGTGAGAAACAATGGCCTCAATTATGCAAGCATCAGGCACTGAGGGCAGCTGTGCATGCAAATGTTTTCAGCGAGCATAGTGTCGGTGGGTGGTTAGAGTAAATCCCCACATTCGGCGGACTGCAGGAAACAAGGGCCCGGAGAGTTAACTGTGGTCCTTGCATCATCAGTATTTGTACAGCGAGATAGTCTTTTTGCATCCAGCAGCCAATATCACTACCATTGGAATGATGGGGGCCGAATGAGGAATTGACCCTTTAACACCCTCTGTTCTGCCCGTGGAACGTCTGGATCATGTCCCACTATCAGACTGCAAGCACGAGGAAATATAAAATCTATAGTTTGTACAGTGAGATCAGACTATATTAAAGTGATGCCAAGTATTTATTTTATATAGTATATTTTTACCCATGCAATTATCAATATTAATACCACTGCAATTCTGTTTTTTTCTGTTTTTTTTAATGCTTTTTCACACGTCCAGCAGAGTTCAAGTAGCAATAGAGCAGACCCGCCAGTCACTCTCCGACTCATAGCAAACATTTCAGGCTGTTAAGCTTGTAAACACCTCACGCTGTGCAACAGCTAATTGCTGCCTCTGTCAGTCTAATATTAGCCTTAAACAACAATGAGTCTAAAGATCCAAAATGTTCATTTCATCTGAGAGAAACTGCAAAGTCAAATCTCTCTCTCGGTCCGTCACAATATGGACCGCAGCACTAAAGTGACAAAGTGCGTGGATCCATTGCTAATTTAAAAATATAGATCCATTCCTTACAGCTACTTATGTATGCAGTCCAGTCCGGCTGGCATTTTTATTTGGATCAATAATTTGCAGTTCCTGCAGTGTGTTGAACTCATCAATTGAATTCCAGAGGGAGAGTAGCCAATGAGAGCCAAGACTCTGAGATTCTGATGTTCTCATTTCCAGACTCTCCTCACACGTCACTCATCACAAGTCGTCCCCCAACCACCTCCCGGTTTAAGCAGCCCCTATAAGGCTGACCTTAATATTCTGCTATCGTATCAATATTCAGCCCAACACTGTGTGTTTGTTCGCTGTATTCTCTGTGGAAGAGGATTGACTGGAACGACAATAAGGGTGTGACATGTTGCAGCAGGCCACAGTGAAGCAGTTCATAAAAAGAGAATGTGATTGACACAGGAGCACCTTCACCAGGATTTCTCCTAAGAGAAGTCCCTCTACCAACTAAACCACCTGTCCAAAAGCTAATCTCACCCACTATGCCTTGTCTTCATGCAGATTAGCCAAGCCTCACCACACTAGAAGACCAGGCAGTCACAGCTGATAGTTCCCCCCTGTCCACTCAGACAAACATGTGAGGCTGCAAGACAGAAACAATCAAATAAAAAAAATGTCTGTTTTCCTCAATACGCTTCAATTGTCAGACTGCATGTCATGTGCTGAATATTTCTACCAACAGACGTCTCAATCGCTCATATTTTTTCAAGCACACCTCGAGTAGCTCCAGACCTTTCTGAGCGGACATTCAAATCCCTGCTTAAATTTGAATCATTAATAAAATAGTATAAATGTTGACGCACATTCTAATGCTCACAGGCATACTGTAAGTAGCTTGGTTATTGTGGGGAAAAAAAATAGTTGTGCCGAACTGACTCTGTAATTATGAAGCATTTTGTGGACAATGTTTTCATTCCCACACATCAATTTTCCAATAAACCTGAGTTGGGTTTGCGGGGGAATTTAATCACTGTCAAATGGAAAAACTGAAACTGGCATGACAGAGTTGAAACACGTGGGTGGTAAGTGTTAGAGACCAGGGTGCTAATAGATGTATACTTCCACTTATAAGTGCTGAGGTGGGGAGGCTACATAGAGACGTTGCTCGCTGCATAAATAATCATAAAGGAAGGATTACAGTCATCCACATAGAGAGAACACTGACAAGTGGACCCATACCACTTGAACTGGAGGACTGACAGGTGTTTGACAGATTGAAATGTGTAATATGTAAATGGGTGTTACAAGCAGAGCTGTAGCGACTGTGTGCATTGCCAAGCACTGACAGTTTATGTTACAAATGTGAAATCATGCTGAACAAGTTTCAGTCTGCTCATTCTGTCAGTCAGGTTATTTTTTCATACAAATTCTGATTTTGTTCATTTCCTTTCCAGGAGCATCAACTGGCCTGCTCCACTGTTTTTATTATTATGCCTTTACTTTCCAATGTTCTGCTCGTCACCTGACCTTGGATGTTTGTATCCCCGTTCTTTTGGCGATAGAGACTTATTACTTTTACATCATGTTCTTAGGCCATTCTCCCTGGGAACTGTGACAACATCAGAGGATTTAAAAAGCTTAATGGACCACTGGGAAAAATTATTAAGATCACCATTGAAAAGCAAAGCGTGTCCCATAAATCAGCCAATAGTGATGGAGCTATCAGTCATGTGAACAGCTGTCCTGTCTAATGGAGCCTATCAGGACAGTACTATATCAATATCTGTCCTGGGGATATAATATAAACCGCAGATTTCCAAAATGAGGTTTGAAAGTCACAAGACCCAAACATGACAAAAAAAAAAAACTTAACGACTTAAAAATCTCATTTATCATTAATCTTTCAAAAATATCCCATGCAGCAACGTACACACTCAAATTCATTTTCCACAAGGCTAATGCACTTCAATAAATCCGTCATTATATCTGCCAGATTATTAAGACAAAAGGTTCCAGTTGTGCTATCGTCTTTTCTGCAGCTTTCAGCCATGGCACCAAGTATTCAATTCAAATCCAACACAATCGGTCCTGGCAGCACCCTCTCTAAATGCATATCCAGCCAGCTCTTATGGAACACTCCCCACAGAGCACATTTTCAGGTGTGGTGCATAATGGACAGAGAGAGACACTGGGTTTACAACCATATACATCAAGCAGAGCAGAAGCAGAACCGCAGCCCGTCCTAACGCTGCAGTATCGCACTGCTACTGATCACCTTTAATGGAGTCTAATGACATGGCGCCCACTCAGCAGAGTGCATTCTTCTGGTGGCGCAGAAGACAGGGGAACGATATCTGGCCGGGAACATGAAGTGGACGGAAGCCTCCATCAGTTATTTAAAGTGAATTTTATTAGTAATGGAAGAGCTGTTTGCAACGTGTGGGGGATAATCAAGGAAAGTGAAAGGCTACAGGAACGTATTGACTGTCTCAGGCATTTAATATAGCAAATTGTTGTAAAGGAAGCTTTTAGCGTGACACTTCATCAAGCTTGTAAGACACAAACCGACACGTCATGAGCCCAGATTCAATTCCCATGGTGCATCTTTCATTTGACCCTTCTACTGGGAAACACCGTTAGCCTTCTGACTTCCCTTTCTGTCAAATATTTGAAGTTTTGTCTAATGATTTCAGAAGTAAATACCCACACGCCTGACTGGTCGCATTAAAGAGATCGTTGGTATCTAAAACCTATTTCATCATGTTGGCTGAACTCCTCCTTCATGTCCCAATAGACATGAAAATAGTTTCTCTCTGCGGCCCTTTCTAGACTGTAACAACATAATCAATCATTTCATTGGGATCAAATGGCTGGAGGGCCCGTCCTTCACAAACCAAGCCGGCCTGGGCTCTCGTTGCACAACATCAGAGCGTTGACAAGCCAGAGAGGCGGAGAGAGACATGCTGCTGAAGCAGACAATAGCTGCAAGTTAGTGACCGAGTCATGGAAATTGGCATGAAGCATTAATCAGGTAGGGTTCCCATGGAGGTGCGTTTCAATGATCGGGCAGAGAAAAGTGAGCGGGATATATGGGTTGTATATGTTGGTTTATGTTATTGAAAGGGAGAGTGTTACTGCATCACAAGAGCTTCAGACAGAGAACAACAGCAGAACAAGATTAGTGTTATATATTCATAATATGATTAAATATGTTTATGTTTGTCAATAGTCTCAGCTCTGTGCATTTATATGTATGTGTATTCAATAAATCAACATGCTCTATATCGACTGGACAGAGGAGGAAGCAGTTATACTTAAACTATGGTTCTGCAGAACAGCACTTCTGTGGGAGCAGGACAGTCACGTTTAAGTGTGTTGTTCAGTGTCACTGTGATCTTCAGGCTGCTATACTGAACTGTTCTAACTAATTTATCACTCTGTTCAGTTCATTACCCCAAACTGCAGACCTCAAACATGCATCAATTCGTACGTGCAGCTTTTAATCACTACATTACTCTGTTAAATATTTATTCACCTCTCCAAGTATGGCAGGAACACTGGTGAGAGGGGAAAAAACAACACATTTGTCACGTGTGCCAACAGGTGAGGACCCAAATATAGAGTCACAGTGTGACACCGGGTTGCTTGTTACAGTTTTGTGGCGCTGATTAGCACACACTGACAATTAAACACTTCCAGGCAGTAAAACGAGAACAACAGCAAGAATGCCAGGAAACACTACAAAGCTACGAAGTGAAGCAGGAGTGCCACACAGGGCCTATGTCCTATACCCTATGTAGTGGACATACTAAGCCATACCATCATCCATTACTTCACAAAAGCAGGAAACCAGACAAACAGGAAGTTAAATAAATGTAAGCTTAAAGCCTAGACTAGAACGGTGAACAAGGTAAACACTTGAGCTGGTTTGTCATTTTTACATGCGGCCCCTGACCTGAGACCCATTTTACATGCTGTGTGTTATAGGTATTGATATTGCTGCTGGGATTACCATCATAGTTTATGAATTAGTATAATGGCTGTTTTGAATGAAACCTCCTAATATGGACATGAGTCATATGTGGACACAAGCAGCAGCCAGAAACGTAATATATTTGGCAAAATTCAGAGGCTGGAAATCACAGAGAAGGAAAAGCATTCAAACATGCAAAGACATCCTCAAAGGGGAAGCGACAGCGAGGACAGGATCAGCATTCGTCACAGTGAAATACTGATAGGGGACATGTTGCCTTGGCTGTGAGCCTCAGCTGCACGGGCCTCAGCTCTGCTGCAACTGACATAACCCCCCACACCCCCAACAGCAACTGGGGGGCAACAGAGGCTGGAAAGGGGGTGTGGGACAGAGACGAAGGGCCGCTTCATGCATCTCAATGCAAACCAGGCGCGTCGGCCTGTCAGCCTGGAGAGCCGTCTCTCTTCCCTGGCTGACACCCGAGCAACCCAGCCAGTTCAACACTCGTCAGCATTTATTTTCATAAGCGGAGGAGCGGCGAGCTGTCAGAGCGCCTCTCTGATTTCCCCCTCCATGTGTGTACACACACACACAAACACACACACACACACGGGACACAAGAAGTTCTAAAGAAAATTTGTCACCTTCATTGTCTTGGGAAAGCCACCCTCTCTCTTTCAAACACACAGAGAGAGAGAGAGCTGTCAGCTTCGGGACCTTTAACATGAAAGGCTTCAAATGTCAGATGTTCACCTCAATCATCCACAGACGGAGGATTAACAGCTTAAAAACTCTTTATCCCCAAGGAGATGGCTGACTTTTAGTCCTCTATCAGCCCTGGCTCTCATCAAGAGGAGGTGAGTCGCTCACCTGCCTCCCCACACCCGGGTACTCCCCCCTCCCACCCTCTGCACTTCCATGAGTGTAATTGCGGTATGAGATGCTACTTTGCGCCGGGGCTGTTCTCATCAGCGCTAAGCAATTACACGTGGCCCTCAGGGTGCTGATGAAAACACACGACGAAAATGAACTCTGCAGTGCCAGGTGATGGCAGGAGAAGGCTGCAGCAGGCTCATAATAAACAGAGACGGGGCCACAGTGCAGTGGAGGTGAATACAGATCAACTGCCGTCCAGGCACACGACACCCACACAGGCGGCGGTGAGCAGATAGCACCCCGGTTTCGGGCCGGGACACTGGGCTTTGTCAGTCCACTGACCTGTGAAAGGAACCAGCCTCCATCTCCCTCGCCTCATTACAGTGGCCAGCCAGGTCGATCGAATAGCATGACTAAAAATATCAGTCTCTTGTGGTAGTGTGTGTGTGTGACAGAGAGAGTGAGTATTTTTGCACAACACCAATGTATTTGCATCCGTCTTCCTGTCGATTATGTATAACAGCTTATTCTACACTTTCACCCCACAACAAATTCTTCGACAAGAAAAAAATGGAAAATTACCATTTTATCAAATTAAAATAGTGTTTTAACCACAAATATCAATTCAAAGTATCTTCTATTGTATTATAGAGAGATATTATGGAATCTGTTCAGTTACTAATTAAAGTTTTATTTCCATTTCAGCCTCTGTGGCTAACTAACTTTCATAAATATTATCTATATGCACATTCTCAGTCAAGTAAAAATAATAAAGTAAAATAAATTACAAATTAAAACCAACTGATAGCCCCCAGATGTTCTGGTTATTTGTTGTAACCCGATGAGGAGCACTGAGAATTGGAAAAATAAAGTTTTTAATCTGAAAACAGCTGTAACATTACAGGAATACAGTCAGAGCTTGTCATTTTGAAGGGTAACTTCAGGGATCACACATTATCATTTGTATCTGGAAAATTGTCTATTGTGAGAAATAATCACACAGGCTCTTTTGTGGTGCTTTCACTGTTTCTAAAGAAAAAGCTGAAATTCGTAATCAACATTTTGGCTCTAGAAGAAGTGAAACTCTGCCAAGCACTCATTCTCCCATCTGTTTACTTGTATTCTGGCTTTTTTCCTCCCCTTCCCAAATTTCTACTTTATTGACATATCCTGATTTCAATTAAGTCATTTTTCTTATATTATGACATTTACTTGTGGCATTACAATGTAACTTCCACATGGTCTTAATACTTGTCATCACATCCCGCCACCGAATTTCATGGAAATCTGTTCGTTTTGCACAATCCTACCCAGTAACAAAACACATGAATCTAACCTGCTTGGTCAAAGCATATGACCAAAGCTGGGAGCTAACTAGCTTCACAATCAGGACATACTATATGTTTCCAACCAAAAGTGTCAGGAAAGGGTTTTCACATGTAGGCTGTGGTCAAAACAACCAAACAAAATCCTAAAACCATTCAGAAAGTTTATGAACAAGCATAAATAAAAGGTTTTTGCCAATCAATGTCCTGCATGAGAGGTTAGACATCACAGCCCACCATCCAACTAGCGACCCTGCGACTTCTGTCAGGGAAAAATCTGCTGCTTTTACCGTCAAGTTTTAATCCGTCACATTCTGTATGAGAAGGGCTCAAAATCTTGCACCGAGGTTTCAGAAAATTGTCTTTTTCTATTTTACCACAGTTGCACTTTACGACCAGGAGTCATTATGATTGAACATCACACGTCAGGGCGCCAGGCAGTGAATCAGATCTTTTTCACTTGGAACAGCACAGCTTTTTTACGCCTCTTGCCTCCCGTCAAAAGGCTGACGCTTGCTCTGACAGATGCACCTGTCCTCCTCTGGATGGGACACGCTATAAAGTCTCTGGGAGTTTACAAATACTTTTTTGAAACATCAGCCGGAGAAAAATCCCACAAGTAGGATCGTTCTCTTTGTTTATTTTCACAGAAAAAGGAACTAAACAAGGTGGTGCTAATGAATCTCCGGGGAAAGCTGCGTGTTGTTTTCGGCGAGCACAGTCGAAGGGGGGGTGACGTATCTGTCCTTGTGACGACTCAATTAATTTCTGAGGCTTCGGGACTTTAATGCAGAGATAAAAAGAAATAGGGAGATGAGTCTGGACGAAATTACAAATTACACCTCTCCTGAATATTACACAGGTTCTTGCAATATGTGCACGTTGTTTTATACACATGTGTTGGTGCCACTGGCAAAGAAAAACACAGAGAGCGAACACAGCGCTGAGGTCACATTTGTGCAAAGAGGTGCTTTCAATGCACTGCGGATACAGCATACTGTGAACGGTACAGCTAATTCAACATTTAAACAACACATTGGCTCAGCTTTAATGAGCCCTACGCCACGGTCGGACATTCAGGAGCAGCCATTAGCGGCAGTTTCGTCCTCCACTCTGCTCCAGTATCTCAACAATTATCAGATGGGTTGCCATGAAAATTTGGTGGAGACATTCATCCTCCGCAGAGGACAAATAGACCTTGTCCAATGCTTTGTTACATGTCCAAATAACTCGTGACACGCGATAGGAAAAGGCCAAACAGACACAATCATGAACTGGAGTGTCTACTTCATCGCCACTCATCCTCCGCTCCCGTGACACAGTCTCGCGTCTCTAAAACGTACAAACTCGTACTCGGAGGTTAATAACGTTGCATCCGTTGTTTTTAAAAAGAGGATAAGAGGCAGACCACCGCGGCTCATTCTCAAGCTTCCCTCAACAATTTGTTGAGAGCGCACCACCTCCCGGGAATCTGCTGCTCTCGCCCCCTCAGTCCTCGTGATTTACTGTGCACGATGATACTGTCCATCGCCACAGCCACGCTGCCTCCTCACGTCCTCAGGCTCTGGAAGCTGAGTGTGGGCTTCATTCACCCCTGTGCGCTCCCTGCAGTTCTTCATCTTAATTCGTCTCCACATGCCTGGTGTTATTTTAAGAACCGGACGTTTTCCCACCAAGCTGACAAATAACTGCAGGGTTAAAACTTCTCAGGAACTCCTGATCCCACTGTGTAAGGTCACACCATTAAAACGGTGCTTCATTAAGATCAGCAGTCAGCACAATCCAATAGCAAAACTGACGTTAACAACTTATTTTAATGAATAAGCTGCACACTTTTTAATCAAGCAAGACAAAAACGCCGACGACCCCACTATCATCTCACAACACAATCTTTATGGAAACACTTCACTAACTCATGACCATACGAGGGCACAGGGTCACCGTCAGCAGCCGGGAGCTTCTGCGGGTAGACGCCATTTGAGGACAGAGGAGGATACTATAGTATCTGGAGGAGTGAATGGAAAAAACAATAAAGGTAAGGCTGGGGGGAAATCACTTATGGTGATGTGAGGCTGCAGCAGGGCTCTCCAGCGGAGGGGCCGGCTGTCTCACCGCCAGATAAGAGGAGGCAGATAGGATATATCCCTGACAGACAAGGTGACAACGCGACGTCAGTGTGGGTAAACAAGAACGCCACTATCTCTCCCCCGCCCAACGATGGGGTTAACACCTCTGTCCATCAGCCCCCACCCCCCACCTACGTCTCCTCGAGACGGGAAGTCGCACCGTCTGTTGCAGGCCCGGCCAACATGGCTGGCAGAGGGAAGAGATGGGGAGGCACATGGAAGCACTCGCCTGCCAGGGTTGTATTATTTCCTTTCACAGTTGCCCCCCCCCGGCCCCGGCCGCCACAAAAAGAAGAGACAAGGTGCACAATCCTCTTTATCTGTGCTGGAAACACTACAGTGCTCTGGGCCAGAAACCTCTTGAAGCAAGACTGAGTGGAGGGAAACAGTGGACGAATTAACGGCCTTACGACCTGCAGCTCTGCTTCCAGACTGATTCAGTGTATTGGTGTTTTATGTAAAAGTACACGGAAGGGCATGGAACAAATACTAAAATCCAAATGAGTGCAGTGGTGGGGGTGTGATGTATCAAAGCCCAGCATGTCCTTTGGCCCGCCATCCGCCCACCCACCCATGATGGTTTGAGTTCAAAGCCCAGCACGACTGATAGCTCATCTCTGATCCTGGCAGCACTAACAGGCCCTCAGCACCGGGTACAGAGGTGCTGGGGCATCCCACAGGTGCAGGCTGAGTACCCTGAGACGGCCCAGCGCTCAGCAGCACGGTATAAGAACCGGGCTTGTGACAGCGTTCGCTGAGAGCCACGATCTGTGTCCGGTATGGATTAGAGGAGCACAAGTGGGAAACGCCACTGAACAGAGCTGAGATCCTGCGGGACTTCAAGTTCCAGTCTGACAAACAGCTGCAGGCTGAATGCACATGCTGGTGTGCGACCAGGAGCAGTCGTGACGAGCATGGCAATCGCAGCTGACAGTTATTGTCAGGAGGAAGGAGAATGAGGAGATGGAGTAGCACCAGGGGCCCTTGGTAATCGGAGCATTGGGGACTGTCACCCCTCTCAGGTACATGCCTCTGTCCAGACGTTTGCAGAAGCCCAAGTTTCAAAAACCAATGCTGACTGAGAAACAGTCGACCCCAGACAACTGATCTCTATGAGAAGAAGAAACCAGATCCAGGAGAGTGGGCTGACAGACAGATGAATGAGGTACCAAAGTGGATTTGAATCCCAGTATGGATTTGACAATGCATTCTGTAATTTGCAACCGGTGCTATAAATAAATAAGCTTGGAATTGTCATGGACGTTTTCAGGGAGGCTGGTGGAAGGAGAACTCAGGCGGCAGCTGATGTCTTATGCACAGAAACTTTGGGATTGGCCAGAGCAGAAGATCTGGCTTGTGTCAGAGAAACAGCTGGGTCAGATTCAGTATCAGGTATTTTCCATACCAGCTACAAGACAGGATTTTCATCAAGCTTTCAAAACCGAGAAATGGCCTCAGAGTCTTGGACACGACAGCATGGACAGACTCATCAATAAAATCAGTTAGAATTACATCATACTGACCAAAGAAAGCGCTGAGGTTCTCTTGTCTGCCTTTGGAAAGATGTAAGTCTGGATTGCTGCTGTTTCATTTGAAAATAAATCAGAAATAATTTAGCAACTGCTTGTCATACTAATAATAAAAGACAACAGAGCTCATGCTATAGATGGAGTCACACACCCATTCCAAGATGTCACGCATGTGCATCTAATCTGTGATCGGAAAACGCTGACACAATCCCGGTTTGGTTGGCCTCTTTTCCACGGCTGCTCAGTTTCTGCCGTCACTTTCACACATTCTTCCATCATCTTCTCAGTCTAAGGGAATCCAATCTCCAGTCCACAGGACACCTCTGTAATTCACTCAGACAGGATCATCTCCTACAACCACACAATGACTCCTGCTGTTCATTTTCTCAACCTCTCGCCCTCAGCTGGCCCCCAGCAGCTCCACATTCAGCTGCTTATGTCATGATGTTTCCCCTTTTGTACTCGGCACACACAAAACCCGTTCATCCCCCGGTGTCCATTTCGGCCTACTGAATTGTGTGTGTGCTTGTATAACCCAAATCCTCACCCCTTCCACCTAATACAGATAGGAATGTAATAACCAGTGAGCCCCGGTGTCCTGTCAGCACAGCTCAGGCTCCAGAAAGGCCTGCCCATCATGGTCAGCACCCATGGCCGCTCAGATTACGAGCCTCAGTCAGGCCAACATATGAAGTCACAGATTAGAGCAGCAGAGCCCACAGTATTTCCACCATCTGCTAACTGAGCCGAGAAACCCTCATCCCCAGCGTCAGGCCGTGGAGAGGCGGGCAGACAGCGCACTCTGGTGGTGAAACACTGACACTACATTTCACTTTTTTTGTCGCCGTTTTAATTTGATATTAAAACACATTACAAAGTCTTTATGCAAATATCCTCATTTGTTAAATTAAATCATTGTTAAAGCACAAGTCTTGAACATGTCTTTGTCGATGTGAGCTAAAGCCAAGAGGATCCTTTCATCCAGGTTTGCCCCAGATGGAAAACTAATAAATAAAAACTACTTTACAGGTGTAAAATACAGGCATACCACATTTGACATGAAGTATATATAAGTTCTTTTATACATTGACTTAAACACTCAGTCCAGTAGCTCACACTATCTATGATACTGAAAAAAAAGGAATAGATGTTCATGATGAAAAGAAAGAGATGTTTTTTGAGGCAGCCCAGGTGGTGAGAAACCACTGACAGGGCAGAAACCATACGATCCTGATGGCCACTGGGAAGTGTTTAGAGAGCTGGCGTTGTTGCAAACATCTTTTTGTCGCCCTGAATGGACACAAAAAAAAAAAAAAACAACGCAGCTCGGATGCGACACAACGACCCCACAGGCAAATGATCTGAGCCTCAAGGGACTGCAACACTGGAAATGGTAATGAGCATGATCATCCGTAGATGTGAGGTTAAACACCTGCTGCTGCAGACTCAGTACAACATGAATGGCTCAGTCCACAGCACCAGTAAAACCCCCACGTGTACTTTACATTGACCCTGATTTCCCAGTTCCTATTGTGATGAGAGACTTTGACTTCTTAGCAGTGGACAGATTGATTTCTGCGTTGTTTGAAGGCTAAAAACAAAAGGGAGTGCACGATTAAGTTGGTTTAAATCCTACAGCAGTATTCAGAGCAGGCTGGGGTGGAAACACTGAGCTGTTCGCATTCCTTTTTTCCTTCAAATCAATTGAGTTAGCCTGGAGGGTCTTTTTTTTTGGGAATCACTGTCGACTCAACAGATGTAGCCAAGTTTCATGTCTCCAAGTTAAAAGTGCCAACAGAAGTTATGGCCTGATCTAGAAAAACTAAAGCCAAGCTATGATAAACTGCAACTATCTGCTCAATACAAAACCATCAGGAGAACACATCAGGGTTCTTTGTTGTGATGCCTCTTTGTTTCAGTAAAAACAAACAAGCTGAGTAGAGCATGTACACTCACATGCACGCACGCACGCACGCACGCAGACACACGCACACACTTGCACCAACAAGGGGAAATGACTTCCCTCGCGCTCGCTCTTAGGCCAAGTCACCTTGTGATTTAGAAATTTGGTGTATGTACAGTTTCACGTCTGTGATGATTGCTCAGTTCATACCTGCTCTGCTGGATAAAAGAGGAGGTGTGTCTCATTTCACATGATTTTCTTCCTGAGTGTTTCCTATCACAACTATCTGCACATTTGACAACTGTCCGCTGGCGTCCAGCTGCAGCCCCTGAACCCCCTCAGTCTGCCCCTGCTGTATTTGGCACTGCGTCTCCTCGCCAGCCATCGTCACCTCTATCCCACTCTGGACAGCCATGGCCGCTTCGTCTCTGCCCTGCTCCCCAGTCAGCTGGAGCTCCATCACCCCCACCGCTTGCTCCACCGGAGCCGGGTTGATCTCGATGACCGTGTGATCCTGGCCCGTCTCCACGTCCCCCTGTATCATCTCCTGCTGCACCAGCATGGTTCCGTCCATTACCTGGCCTTCGATGGGCACCACCTCTGTGCTGCCGCTCTGCTGGCTGAGGTGCACTAGCTCTACGGGGCTCATCATCGTGCCCAGCTGGCAGGAGTCCTGCACAGCGGTGGTTCCCACCAGTGTGAGGCCCGAAGACGGGTGTAGGGTGATGGTATCCGCCTTTCCGTCCCCGGCAACCATGTAGCGTGTGAAGAGCTGTGAGCCAGCGGGAAGCAGAGTGACTGTTTTGGAGGACTGACCCAGGGAGGCGATGGGGAGGCCTGCCACGGTGAAGGGCTGGCCCACAGAGGACAGAGAGAGGGGAGAGAGAACGGTAAACTGTTGGGGCTGCAGGGTGGCCTGCTGGGTGATGGGGGAGGTCAGCAGGGTGGTGGTGGAGGCGGGCCTCTGCAGACGAGGCCGCTTGGTCTGGCGCTTGGTGGGAGTTTTGTTCTTGGCAGGCTGCGGGCAGGCGAGGAGAGCTCGGACCTGCTGCTGTTTCCTCTGTTCCTCCAGTTGCACCTCCAGGTCTACACGGAGCAAACAACACAGCACTGAAAACGGAGGCTGAGTAACACCCGATGAATAGATATTCCACATTCATTATCATGACGACACCCTTATTTAGGATTCGATATGTAAGAGAATGACATCCAGCAGGGATGGTTCGCATTCTTCAAGCAGCAAATGTCAGGTCCAACATCTCAAGGCAACAACAACAATGTCAACGACACATAATGTTCGGGCCGTCTCCTCATTTAAAAAACCCAGGTTGCCACAGCAGAGCTCGAATTTGCATCTTCACTGTGTTTTCGTCATTTTACGAGACATCTCAGGTCACAGCCGAACTCAATGATGCATCATCATCATCATCATCATCATATTTGATATGAATATTTAGCAGGATTAAGACACTGGGATTAGTATTCCTTGCAAAACAGATCCTAATCCACAGCCAGATGGCAGCGGATATATGTTTGCATTTTGAGATATTTCACTGCAACGGTTTTTCACAAATTCGATAAGAGTATAAATACTCTATAAAATACAGAACGCTTGAAATTCATAATTTCAGACAAAAAACATTAAAACAAATTTACACATCACCAAAGCCAGGAACCTCTGCTCTTGTATAGCACACTCAACCACCAGACTGAGGTTCCTCTGAGGATCGACACCGCTCTGAAGAAGCATCAATTCTTCATGCTTCAGTCTGGATGTAGAAAAACATCCTTTGGATCAAACCAGAGCCGAGTCCAGAGTCATTTTTTTTAACCGCACGCATGAAAAAAATAAGTGTTCCGATGAGAACATGACAGTTTCTTTTTTAGTTGAATACTTGTCATGGTAACTGGAGATCATGTTGTTTGTTGTTCAGGGATGAAGCATACCAACATCCTGGTATTTAAACTGCATGCAGTTATTTAGTGTTGTGTTACTCTGAATTAATTAATGTACATATACATCAACACAGTGGATGAGAGAAGAACAGGAAAACAGTTTTATCCAAAAGGATGTGTTTATAGTGTTAGTTATTGAGATGTTATCTGAAATGTCCCCTGGCTGCATTTTGTTGTAGTTATTTTTCAGAGGCTAACTACAATGGGTTTTTGGAGGCTGATGCAGAAACTGATACGTCTTTAAAAAGGCTCATAATTTCCTGGCTATGTACCTGAGTAAAGAATAATACCCTGTGCAGACGCACTCAGAGAGAGCAGATCCTTGTTGTGGTTGTGTACTCACTGCTGAGTGTGCTGAGGATCTGCTCCTGGATGGGGTCCGTCTGCTGCCTCCTCCTCTCCAGGATCTTCTTAACGGAGTCGAGCAGGCCGAACACCTGGGCCAGGTTACTGAGCACCGCCACCTCTACCAGACAGGAATCTGGGATCAGTGCGGCAATCAATCAAAGGGTCACATGGTCAGTCAGAAAGGAGGAACAAATTCTGCTGAAGTAGTCAGTCAATCATTAATATCAAGTGGCTACTCTTACAGAGACCAGCAGCAGCCACATTAAGTTTCTAACGCTGGTTTTTCATCCCTTGCTTTCTAGCAGCAGCTGAATTTGTTCTTTCTTTCCATTTGTTTATGCAGCCCAGAGTCCTGCAGCTGTCCTGTTCTGATAATGCAGCTCTCAGCAGCAGGCGTACATGAGCATGATTCTGTACCTGTGTCCTGTAAGGCAGCCAGATCCCTGAGCTGATGCACGCCGTTCAGCAGCTCCAGCAGCTCGGTGCTGATGTTGGTCACCACCTCACCCAACAAACCCACATCGGCGATGCCCTTCCAGAAGTTCAGGGTGTCCTCTGTGAGGAGACAGTTGACAGAGTGCTATGTGTTTATTTTGACTTGATTTCCACAACAGGTTATTATCATTGTGAAACTGAGACGTGTTGGGGTGTCTGACCGGAAATCTCATTGGATTCCTTCTTGTCCACCGTCTCCAGTGAGCTCCAGTCCAACTTTCCACTTAATGCTTCGGGTTTGTCCTCACCCACTGTCCCACCATTACCCAGAACCACCTGAGCTGCAATTTAAATACAAGAATAGAACACATTATGTAACAAGAGAACAAACACAGCTGACTGTACCAGTGGACAAACCCCAAAGACATCTCATAAGCTTAGCTTCTCTGCTATCATAACCTTTCCAGCTCGGTTATAACACTCACAAAACACTGTAAAAGGTTCGTATTACCATTGGTAAATAATCAAAATGAGAGATATCCTGCTGGTTGACAGATTGCTTTAAATTGGGGTATGTTCTCACTTTGCGAGGATGTGGGCGTGCCAAGTCCGGTGCCATCAGGAGGAAACCGTGTGTTGTTGATGAGAAGGTCAAACTTGGTGCTGCGGCATGTGTTGGTGCACAGCGTGCTGTGCTGGTAGAAGTCCAGCTGACCTGAATCCATCATTTTTCTGAGAGAGCAGAAAATTGAGTTATTAATCTATGGTGTCGCATCACGACTCTGGATTGTTCCGGTCTTTAACCCTGATGTCCTGGCTGTGTGTGTCTCGTGTCTCCAGATAAACGAGGTGTGCATGGGTTTAAATGCATGCTTCATAAACTGTGAAGTGATTCAACAAATACAAAATAAATGTCAGCACCTTTCAGGCCCTAATAACTTCTGATCAGCGTCCCTGTTTTATTGCGATGGTGTAAAATGAGTGCAGGTCAGAGTGGAGGGAAGACACTCAGACATGAGACAAGATGACTTGACGTACGTCTGGCCTGGGGCAGTGGCGGTTATTGTGTGCAGAGCTGGCTAAAATAAAAAAATGTATGTGGCAAACAACATAAATTGATTGTGTTCTCCTTTCCTACTCATCTGTGCCTGAGTGCAGATTGTGGTGCCAGGTAAGTATAATGTATGATCCAGACAACCAGCGCTAACAAAATTGAAACTTGGCCTTTGGGGCAAGTCTCCTGACCTGAGCATGACTCCGCCCATCCTGATGGCTCTCTTCCAGTCTTTCAGAGTGGCTTTTCCAGAGATGTGCACAAACTGCTTGGGGCTGATCAGCTGGTCTTCATACTGGTGGAGGGAGTGTTGGTTAAGTCACATTTCTGAGTTCATTCAGAACAATGTTGATGATAATATCAAATATTTGCTAAATATAAAACAAAATGTGTATTTTAAGTCAGTGTTACTATGCTGAGTTATTTCCATTAGACAACTACTGCAATTGTTGGGTGCAAAGCAGAGTATTTCTTATTTTAATTTATTTTGAGCCACCTCAGTTGCACTGAGCACAGGTTTGAATATTCCAGTCATTTAATGAAGCTCATTAATAACTCTTAAACAGTCTGGAAGAAAAGTCCTTTTTTTAAGCCGTCAATAGAACATAAATCATGATTCTCAATCCATTCACACAGCGACATTTGCAATCATTACAAGGACGCCAGAAGCTTTTAAAGTGATATGAGGACATGTCAGCAGTAAAAAACCTTGGTAATTACACTGCACTTTTCCAGTCTTGAAGTTCTGTATTGTACATATTTGTTTCCTGCTGAGTTACCTGTCACAATCCTTTCTGTAAATAACCTCTGTGACATAATGTTTGACACCAACCATTACACTTTCTTTCAAACGAAACTTTCCGAAATGAAAGAACCAACCTTCACACATTTCACGTTGATTCCTGGACAGACAAATTTCTTCAAGAGCAGCATGGCTTTACAGTCGCCACAGGTTATGGCACAGCCGATTTCCACATCCTCGCCATCTGTTTGTTCTGGAAGAAGGAAAAAGATGCACGGCGTGCAAACATTAGGAGAGTAAGAAACAAACAAGACTTTTGTTTTGAAATCGTTTGGCAAAACGACCAAACCATGAAATCAATCGTTTCTCAAAACAACATCCTGACAATCTCTCACCTGGAGGTGCCTCAACAGCCATGACAGCTGCATCTGTTTCAGCAGATTCATCTCTGAGGAGACAACAGTTAGGATTTTAACACAGTGTCTAGGTAATATGGACAGTGCTGTTTCTCTGTTATAGAGAAGTATAGTCATGCTCTTTGACTATTAAAACATAATTAGTGGCTCATCTCATTATTTTGATTCAGGGCATTTTCCAACATCTTCCTTGATTTCCACAGAGAGTGATTCAAGGATATTGTTCCTTCTTGGAGGTGTGTGCTCTGATGAGTACTGTTCTAGCTGTTTAGTTATTGTACCCCTCGCTTCAGTACATACCCAGTGGCGATCGGTTGGAGCTGGAGGATAACCTGAGTCTTATTAGGGTCGTCGGGTTCACCCTCTCCGTCGGCTTTGACCATAACCATCTCCCCCATGGACACTGCGACCTCCTTGGTGGTCGCCATCATGCTCACAACAGACTTGAGAGGGAGGCCGCTTTCACAGAACAGCTGTCCGGAAGTTTATTCATCTGGAGGAGGAACGGAAAAAGAACCCCAAAATGAAGGATGATATATTTTCACATCTTGTGATTAAGGAGATAAATTCAAATAAAACTTGGTAAAGTTGCTCTGAAGTTAACAATTAAATAAATTAGGCTGAATTAACATAATCTGTATTTATATTGCGCTTTTTAAGTTAACCATTTAGACACTGCATCTATCGGCAGCACATTTTCTATGGGGTCTCAACCAAGGACACTTCAGCATCCAGGTGGGGAAGCAAGGTAAAGAAATCTTTGTTAATTTTTTTTTTTTTTTCCATTGTTGTGTCTGCTGTGCATTACTAACATCAGCATCAACCCAGCCACTTCCTGCCTGTGAACCCTCTGAATCACAAGATCACTTATTTGGACATTCTCCAGGGTTTATATGCAGGAACGGACAGAGGAAACTCTGCAGGCCCTGAATCTGCCACTAGCATTCTCACATTCAAGGAGATAAACAACGCAAAGACAATAAAATCAGAAATTACATCTTCAATGCATAGAGACAGTTTAAATAAATCTTAAAGTACAATAAGAGATTATATAAAGAATGCCTCAGGTTAAGAGGTTAGAAGGGGTAAATGATAGAAATTGGTGTGTGCATGAAACTTTACAAATTAATTTTTAGTGAATTAATTTCATATTTATCACAAGGCCACAACATGAGGAGGAATGAAGGGTCCGGGCTGGCTCCAGCATCAACGTGGAGGTTTAACCTGGCAGCAGCGTGTGCGGTGGCTGAGGAGGATGCTAACAGCCCGGCGTTAGCTTCCCCATTCTCACGCACACACGCGCCTGTATAGGATAAAGTGGGGGAATGGCGGTGGGCGGCTGGCTGCTGCCGCTGCTTTTAGCTGCCGGGATCCCGCACAGCTCCGCTCGGCGGGGGCCATTAGAGCCGACGCCAGGGCGTAACTCGATGCGCGGGAATGTGCAGCTCGCCGCGCAGGAAACTGCCCCGACGCGGCGAAGGCTTTGCGTTTCCCGTGTGGCGGGTTACGTGCCGCCTGTCTATGAACCGTACGTCCCTTCGTAACTCTGCATTTTAACTCTCCGCTCCCCCTCAAAATGACGTCTCCCTGTGCGGCGGCACGTACGGCAAACAACGGCGCGGCGGCGGCGACGGCGGCGCTGCTCCTCCATTCTGTGCGAGCCTGCCTCGCCGAGCCCCCGCCGCCGCCGCCGCACACAGCCGAGCCTGCCGCCGCCAGCGTCGTCGGAATCGCCGTTGTCGAGGCTCCGCGTGTGTTTATTCGCACAAAGGGAGGACAAGATGGTCGTTCTTACCGTTTAATGCAGACAAACACATCCCAGAAAGTGCAGAGACGCTGCGCATGCGCACTGGGCTCGGGCAGCCTGACTTCCTGCTCAACGGAGCTCGACTTGTCTCCACGCTCCTGTGGACACACGGCGCCGAGGACTGTCCAACTGTCCAC
Source organism: Pseudorhombus dupliciocellatus (assembly GCA_016785235.1). Classification (NCBI taxonomy): domain Eukaryota; kingdom Metazoa; phylum Chordata; class Actinopteri; order Pleuronectiformes; family Paralichthyidae; genus Pseudorhombus; species Pseudorhombus dupliciocellatus. The sequence goes on along the minus strand of JAFBJW010000149.1, from coordinate 121,257 downwards.
CGCGAGGCCGCCGACAGGGACGGGGACAAGTGTGTGCGTGTCCCCAACATGTGGACACTGACTGGATACGGCCTGTGGGTCTCCCATCTGTCTGATCAGTGACGTCAGATGAACGGACAGACAGAGAGACAGGTCGTACAGCAGCACGGGATGAGGATAATAACACAAAATGCGAGATCCAAAAATACAAATAAAGAATATAAATAATAAACAACTGTAAAATGAAACTTCTAAAAAAAGTGAGCTATAGTAACAGTCACAGAGCTTTAAGGTTCAGGGCTAGAACTATGTTAAGGTTTGAGTTACTCTAGAATGGAAGAAGAAATGCTTGTGTCAGTGAATGTCCTGGAACTCTAGAGAGACAAATGCATGTGTGTTTACCAGCAGTCAAACAGAGACAGCCCAATTTGCATGACATAGGACATACCTGCATAGACCATGCTGTAGGTTCTGTTGTAAGATCCTCAGTTATATTATTTTTGGACATAGTTATTTGGGGCGCCAGGACGAACGATCACCAGCAGCCCCATGTGGCAAAAATTGTGCTTCCGAAATCTATTGATGTCGATTCCGCAGAAAACGAGGCAATCGCCTCTTCTCCTGTACCAAACATGGCAGAAGCCCTTTTTAACGAGGTCAGTGAACACAGCACCGACTCTCTGCGAGCACCATGCTCTTCGGTCCCGGTTTCACATTCTGCTGCAGGTTTTATTATTCTTATTCTGTGCTGCTTCATTAAGTCTAAGTCTAAATTCAGAAATATAATCCAAGATATGCTTGTGTTACAATTAACTGTTAAAAAATTGAGGAAAAACTCCCTGTGCAGCGCGAACCACCGAAAAGCATGACGGGTAAGTGGGCGGGGTTTAGGAACGACTGCTTAGCTCAAATCATGTGGGAAAATGGACAGGAAGCAGGAAAACTTTCTTGATCTACTGAAAACATTTCTGAGAAGTCTCTGATAATAACGGGAATAGAGACTGAGAAATGTTTCATCATCTTTAAATCTTTTAAGACTCTCTTTTTAAATGGGTTTAAGTTTCAACAAGATAATCCGTTTTAACTTCCCCTATTTGGATAGCTGGAGAAGCAATGGTTCAACATTAAAAATACAGAACGAGAAGACTGGGATCAAACTACATGCTTGGTGTTAAGCGGACCACCCATTATTTCCTCCCGAGCCACATCCGCAAACAAACAAAAGAAACCATAAAAAAGCTAATTGAACTCATCACTCCTGAATGGACACTCAGTGCATTTCTTAAGTCCACCACGGGGTGGCAGCACTCGATTAGGAAATGACGTTCTGCAACACACGTTCTTCAATATATTTTATTTAAAATGATGAATGAGAAGAAAATCCTCATTTGTCAGTAATCCAGCAGCTGCATGTTTACTGCAATTACCCTTAGTAATGCTATATTATATCTGTATGTGTTTCCTTCTTTCCCTCCATCGTCATTTCTTATTAGTTCTTCCTTTTGTCACCTAATCGCTTTCCTCATCTCTCCCCCTGTTCACGCTCTTCCCAGAGAGCAGAATCACATTACTACCCACACTCTCCTCCCCACTTCAAATCTCTCTGATAAATGAGTTCATATTCCCAATCATTCCAGGCTGGATTGAGTCTTCCCAGCAGCGTCTGTGTGATAAAAGCCAGAAAGCGGCAACATCCAGCGCTGGTCTAACTGGCGCCGTTGTGCTAACAACACCGCAGGGATGGGCCCTGCTGGTAAACTCTGATTGACTGACAATTCATGTGAATTATCTAAGCTGCAAAAAGAAAAAAAAAGAAAAGAGCGCTGACATGATGATGATCACAGGCTGCAGAGGCAGGGAGATTAGATGGAGCCAGGAGGCCAACTCGGGGAAAGTCCAGTTCATAACGACAGGACGTGCACAGGCGGCCTGTCGTGTCCATAAACAGAGACGAATCATCAACAGGGAAGGAGGACGCCAGATTGAGATGGCGCCTGGAGACAGAATAGGCCGTAACGCGCCCTGCAGACACAGCAGGTAAAGGCTGGAATGTGAAGCTGCACGATGTTGTCCAGGCTTCTGTTCTTCTTCCAGGCAGAGGTCAGACAGCTGCTTTTTTACAATGACGCATGGAAAGAAGCGCACGCCTTCCAACTGCTGCAATTGATGACCAAGCGTGGGACATTATGTAACCGCCCATAAGCTCAAACATAAGCTGTCTTACTGCCAGATGTGACCTAGAGAGGGGAGCACATGTGGGGGTTGGTTGGATAACAACACGAAGAAAGGCAGAAGAGGGAACAGACAGATGGAGAGGGGAGAAGCACTTGCCCCAAAGACACAGATATGCAGAGGGTCGCTGTCCTTCTGCTCAGCTTCAGAGCAGAGCGGCTCCTGTGGAGAGAGGAGATGGGTGACTCATCTGCCGTTACAGAGGAGCTGGTCAGAGCAGGGGGAGAGCAGTCCGACAATCTTTCAATCTGTTCCGACACACCTGTTATCTTCTGTGCCCGTCACACGCAAGCGCTTTGCTGTTGCACTCTTCTCTGACATCTCTGCAAAAGCATTTTAATTAACAGCGGAGGTAGAAGAACCTTCCCGTCGACTTTTTCCCCTCATCCGAGTGTCACTTTCTTAAAATGAAAAAGGAGACAGAGGAGTAAATGACCCAGCCCCTGGATGTTGAGTCAACATGGTGAAGTGTCTTATTAAAGATGTGCAGTCTCCTAAGTGCATCGAAAGGGGTGTGGGTCTGGTGTGTTTTTATGATGCTTCTTTCAAAGTTTCGATTTCCTTCAGCTCCAGCTCCTCAGCCGAGCCTGAAGCTTGACAACTGGCATGTTTTTTTGTCCTTATTTTTTAAGTGCTATGATAAGCACTCAGCGCCATGGAGCTCTATTGTAGTCCGACACCTAAAAGCACATCAGTGAGCAGCACTGCTGCACTGGGTGTCGTGTTCCTCATCATAATGAGCAATTTGCACTGTAATTTATTATTTGAGTCTGAGTGTGAAATGCATCATCCTCCTGCAGTACATTTCCACCAAATGTAAAATGATCAATAATTTAGAGACTCTGTAGATTTCTCCCCATCTGAGGAGTGTTTGCTTAAAACTTCATCATGTAGCTTTTTCCTATATGTGCATGAGTTATAATATAAATACAGCTGAGCCGAGCAATAAGGACCTCAGTCACTTCTCCACTGTGAGTTTCATAATACATAACACAATACTGTCATGAATCCTCATTAATTGCAGACCTGCAGTAACACTGAACAGGAAGATGGTGTTTAAAATGGTAGATTATGATGTTTGGAGCAGCAGGGTGTGATGGAATCTCAATAGGGCTCTCTGTTTGGCAGTTCCACTCCTTCTCATCTCTATTATTAAATTGTTAGACGCTGTTTTTGTGACGAGGGAGACAGTCTGCTTTAGTGTCCATCAGTCATTTTTTTTTTTTTTTTGACAAATCTGTGAGTGGTAAAATATTTTACAAGAGCAGGGAAGCTGCTCACATCACAAACTGCAACAAACAGCCATATTTCCACATTCATTGACCAGCACGACGATTCTGCAAGAAACACGTCCTCCTTCATGCAGATTTATTTTAAGTGCCTCAAAGTTTCTTCAAAGAGGATTTATCCCCTTCCCAATGTTGGTATCCATGGCAACAGATTAAGGCTATCCCTTCGGAGAGATAAGAGGAGAGATGTGAAAGTTGGTGTGTGTGTGTGTCTGTGTGTGCGCGCGTGTGTGTTACAGGTAAGTAGTAATCCATGGTTCGGCCTTTGCAAAATCTATTTTGTCACCAACACACTTCGACTGTTTCCATGGTTACAGTACCTCATCCAATGTTCAGGAGAGGGGAGATAAAATTGGAGACCAGGTGGATCTATGCTCGGAGAAAAAAAGGGGTTGAAACAAGATAGAGGTGAAACAGCATAAATTGGCCGCATATTAAATTGGAAGAATGGCTGATTTACATTTATATACCACCAGTGCACCACCAGTCACCGGTGTGACATGAAGTGTGCACCTGTAGCCGGGCGGGAACACTCCACTGACAGCGTGGCGAGGCACGTTGCTAAGCACTGACAGATCCTCAGAGATAGACGGGATGAAAGTGTGGGGCGCGCACGGGTGAAGGAGGGAGAAGTGGTTTGAGGCGGAGATAGCCAGCCGAGGCCTGGCAGAGACGTTTTACTTGACGGAGCATCATCAGATGGCTTGATTTTCCCTCACATGACATATGAGCAGGGCTTCTGAGCCCAGATTGATTCAACCATAACCAGCTGCAGCCCCGTCCGACGTGGACTGGCTCAAACGCTCACGTTCAACACCCCAGAAATCCATTTGAATATTTCATGAAAGTGAATCTAATTCAGTTGAAATTAATCGAATTGTCTAAATGGTTAGACGAGAAGATTAATATGTCCCCTGGATCTGAGTGCCACCTCTGGAGCCTGTGCTGGCAGCTGATTAGTTTAGATTAATATGGTTCTGTTCAAACTTCAAAATGCACCTGGTGAGACGTAATATTCATACACCCTGTCCACAATAATGGAGATGTATTGCAAAGCAAATGTTTTCCTCTGTGTTTGAAGGTCTCATTAAACACACGACTGGCATTTTGAGTTATTGTGCTAACGTCAGACCTATTAACAACACGTTCACTTTACGATGAGCATTTGAATGCACCACAAACAGCATCAATCTTCTGACTCAAAATGTTTCCTTTAAACACTAAACTGCGTCCCAGTGTCAGGGGGCACTCGCATTAACTCAACAGCAACGCAAAGGCCTTGTTTAATTCTCAAAGCAGATCTCATGGAAGCAAATCCTGCCAGTGTCATTGATTAAGCCTTTTCATTATTCCTCTGTTTCCACAGACAACAAATTAAGCACAACCACCTGGGAGAGGAAGTAGTATAATTTGGATTTGGGTGATAATTATTGTTTTACTTCCCAACTGAGCGTCAGTTATGCAAAGCAGACCCTGGGAAGAGTGTCCTCTAATTAACGTGAGCGCCCTGTGTGCAGCTGATTCATGAAGTGGGGGAAAAAAAAGTCAATTCAAAGATTAGACATTGGCTTTAGTGTGATTAAACCAGGTACGATGATATTTTATATTTTTCTGACTGTTTTATTTAAAAGTTCTCCAGCAACACAAACAATAAAAAGTGACAGTCCATTTTTTGAGGAGGACCCAGTAATGACATGAGAAAGTCATAAAGTGTCATTTAAGGGTGAACTAGTCCTTTAAAGGCATCACTTCCCCAGAATGTCCTTGTCAATCTGTCACTAACCTTGTTCACGTCAAACACTGACCTGAGGCTCAGTTATTAATTGCATGTACCTCGGGCAAAATACCCCACCTCTACGTTTTACTAAGACATGTTATTTCATCATTCTTACAGCAAGAGCAATAGCAATTACGGGTTTTGAAAAATGTCTTTTGTCGACGGTCCATTTGTTCGTGAGAGACAAGTCTTCAGTTCCCGTCCCTCATCGTCCATCCAATTAAACGTCCCCTGCCTCCCATAACAGCGTGTTTACACAGAGTCCACAAAAGACAGATATTAAGCTGTGGGAAATGACTCAACAAAACATTTACAAACCTCAATGGTGCCTCATGTAAATGTGAAAAATGTCTCAGATGAACCAGAGAGGACTATGGATCCTATTGAACATTTGAAGTCTGTCAGACCTGATGAGATATATTTCTATCAACTCACAGTTTGGTTCAGGTCTTTGATTTTCAGAGACATACAGCAGGCGATGGGGTAGAACAGATTAACTAAGCCCAGTGACGCTTTCACGATCTTCAGGATTCATCAACACGATGTGCATTCCGTGACTTTTTAAAAAGCTCAATTTGAATTTATGACTCAGTGTATAATTGAGGGAGCGGCAGAACTCATTTGCTCAAGCCTCTAATTCTCATGTCACTTTCTGTACGATGAGAGTATCTCCTGCAGTTACCACAGCAACGCCACAAACTAATCTGGTTAAGTAGGATAAACCTGTAGTGGCTCGGCGAATGGGAGCAGGCTTTTCCTCCTTGATTGCGCCCGGCCGCTGTAATTTAAGCCGCAATATCAGAATCTGCGAAACTGTGACGGCAGGAAGAGGAGAGAAGCCTCTCGGCGTGCGAGGTTTGCCTCTCCATCGGTGCGATGATAAGGAGAAGTTTGCATGGAGACAATCAACACCTCAGATATACCATCTGCTGCAGGCTGCTGAAAGGCTGGCACGGAACTTTGTTGTATGACTTCGCTGCAGCACGCGTTCTTTGCCGTTTCATACATCCGTACATTGTCAATTTATCACATCGTTTTTTTTCTGTTGTCCTCTGACTGTCCAGGAAAGGGTGAATCCCATCCTCACACGATCTGAAGCACTCTGAATGTGCTAACAGCTCTGGTGCAGTATGGCTGATCAAAGAGATAATGTTTCCGCTAATGGAACTAATGTGCACAGATTAGCATCAATACTTGAGTGTGTGTCCCTCTTTCTGTAATATACTGCACATTTCGAATGTTAGTGTGTGTGTGTGTGTGTGCGAGAGTGTGTTTCATATTTGTAGTGTGTGGGGGGTTCCCTGTGTAGCCATTTGTGTGTTTTTATGAGCACTTCTCTCTCTTTCTCTGTGGGTTTATTTTCAGTGTGCCTGTAACTGTGTATGAATGTCTGTATGTTTGTGTGTGTGAGTGTGTGTGTGTCCTTCTCAAGTTATTATATTTACTGTGGTTTTGATAACTTTGGCTGGTGCTCACACATTCCCGTGGAGGGGGATGTATTTCCAGTGAATGTCCTCACAAATACAGAGAGAAGTCTGTGCGTGGCAGTATTATCAGAATTTGTGTGTGTGTGTGTGTGTGTGTGTGGGTTGGGGGAATGACCTGTGCAGCCATTTGTGTTTAATGAGCTTGTGTGTGTGTGTGTGGGTGAAAGTGTGAGTGTCATGACAATGAGAGAAGGCGACTGACAGAGTGAATTGCATGTTTGAGCTATAATAAGACACATCCATTCTCTGCTGTGCGACACTCTCGCAGACACATGCACACACACGCTGCTTTTCTGTCTCAGTGACGAGCGCAGCGAACCTGCAGAGAGATCGACACGACACCGCTGAACTTTGATTCAGGCATGAGTTTCTCCGTCCGTATCGTTGGACGAGCAGCTTGTTCAAAACCTTGCTCAAAAACACTGACTCTGGATCTGTGTCTGCGTGTTGTTCCAACTTATTGACACTTGTCCAATCGGAGGGAAATAAGACGTTAAGACATGTGGGCTAACTGTGCAAGGGGTAGAAACCAATCATGCTAATTTAAATGTATTTGTTCTTTTCTGCTGCACTTTAACACACCGTCTCTTGTGCACTTGCAAAAGATGATACACACACACACACACACACACAGAAAATGAAGAAACGATGCCAGAACAACAATAACAATCACGATTGTGGATCATTATCGCTATGTGGCTGGTATTGTTTCTTCCTACGAATCTGCGTGTTTGTGTGTGTGGTGCACACACTTGCTCCTCACTCACACACACACACACACAGTCAGTGGCATGAGTCACAGAGCTGCTGGAGCAGATGACAGATAGAAAGAGGAAAATTGGAGGGCACACAGATTTAGATAGTGTAAATTTGCCAAAGGACAAGAGGTGCAGAGATAAAAAGAATTAAAAAGTTGTGAGGAGTAAAGAGGGAGCGGAGAGGACATAGGATTAAAGTTTTCTGAAGAGGATTCTTTTAAGATTCTTCTTTTAAGAACTAGTCACGGCTTTATCAAACCCAGCAGCCAGCTGTCACTCCAACAACCATAATCCACCAGCCATTGGTGTCTGCATGAACATTCACATGCGCTCATGCAACCTTGTCCAGACCCCACTTTTATCTTTGTGTCTCCCTGAGGGCCACCTGGCAGCAACCGCTCTCACCCACTGCAGCACAGGGATCCAATCATGACTGATGGCCTGTCACACACGACACCACGCACAGCAAATGAGCATGAGCACACACACACACACACTGACTTCCTACCGTGGCCCGCGGGTGAGAAGGGGTGCTCAGGTTGTGGAGATTTTTCATTCTGTAACTTCCTGCAAACACTTCATTGTTTCACCCCAGAGTTTCCACAATTGGTTTTGCTGTCAATTGACTTACTGTCTGGGATGAAAGTAAACAGAGACGTTATATGATACGATTTTCTCCCTTGGTACACAGTCAACAGTACATAGAAATACATCTGCAAAACTATTTTGATTTGTTGATTTTATTATCGTATGCAGCGAATAAAAAAATAAAACCTAACTATCCTATTTTAAATTCTTCCACCATCCAACTTGGTTTGAATCCATTTTCAGAAAAATAGAAGAATACAATTTTCCATATCATATTTTTTCTAAGTAGGCTAACCAAGGAAGCATTTTTAAATAGTTCCCAAGATACAAAATGCCTCATTGAAAACGAACAGCTGAGTCTCATGTCCAACGAGGAACCATAAAACCTACGCTTCAGATCCTTAATAATAGTGTATGAGAGTGATCTAGAGCAATTAGCACCTGTAGCATCCCACAACGCTTCTTTTTTCTGACATTACTCTTGTCTTAGGGGAAACCAAGCAGTGATAAAGTGAAGAGCCTCCCACGCCGCCTGTCACACGAGGCGAAGGAGAGTATGTCCGTGTTTGGCCTGCATTCATTAACTGCTCATTCTCCCTGGGCGGCTGAACACGTTGATAATCACTGGCACGCGCTGACGGCCCACGTGCACATCGATCAGTAAGGTGTTCAATATGTGTAGTGCACGGGCTCGTGGACTCACAGGTGTATTCTGAAGGCCTGGATGGAGAGGAGGGACGGGAGAGGGGACGAGGGGAGGTCAAGAGTCTTATTAGTGAGAGGAGGTGATGAGACATTTGTGAATTGAGCTGGATACACATTCAAGAGGAAACACTGGTGCATCAAACTGTTAATATAGCTCATGTTTCACTTCCATAGTTAACTGTGTGACTCTGTTGAAAAGCTATTGATGACATCAGGACATGAGAAGGCTTCAAGAACACAACAAGCCAGCGCTCCTCAAACTAACACTCAGCGTCCCAGCAGAGATTCCTCCTCATACCGGTCTGCCAACCATCTTCTGGCTGTTTCAAAGCTGCTCTAATTCAATAAACCAGCCATCGTAGAGGCGGCTTTTAATTTGTTGTGTTTATTGACTTGATGGTTCATATTCACAATGAATTCTTCTGCGCTTCAAATTGACTTTTATTGCTGCAATCTTCCAGTTTATACAGAGATCAATTAAATTTAATGTTGCTTATTCTATTACACTACTGTGGTATGTTCACAGATGCAGTCAATTTGTGTCTAATGTTTAAATGTGTGCTTATATATAATATATCAACAGTTCAGCCAGTGACCTGGATGAATGTGATACGAAGAGAAGTGGGAATAAAACCTTTGACAGATCTTTTCTTTTCTTTTTTTGGGAACCATTGGGTTTCTCAATAAAGGTTGAAACACATTTAAATAAATGCTATCTAAGTAAAAGGACTGATTATTCATTTACAGTGGTAATTGCTGAATATTCAAAAAATAATTTATGTACAGATATTTTGGGAACAATGGGTTCTTAATTACAGAGAGGCAGGTTTCTAGGCAAACAACCTGTCACGTTCTAGGGAAAAACTCCCGTGATGAAGGCACGGTGAGGGGGCAGCACAGCATAATTAAACAAAACAGCAAATTCCATCAACAAAAAATGAGAGCCAGGAGGTGGATCATGCAACTGTGGCTCAGTGAAATTGCACCTGTGGTTTTGGAACGGTTTGGGAAAACAAAAAATAATACTTCTGAAAACTTTTCGCGCTGAATGTTTCTCCAGGCTCATGCGCATGCTTCACCATGTGGAGACAGAAGCTGTTTTTGATGAGTTTTGATAGTTTGCATACTCTAGAGGGGGTTGTGCACCAAACACGGATCCCCCAGTCGCCAAAAAAACATTGCAATGTTACTTTGCAAAGTCTCACCCCCACAGGAACCTTGACAGCACCCAGATGAATGTACCTTTGTGTTCGAAACCGAGCCAGCAACACTGGGAATAATTCAGCCTCACAAAGGACAACACAAACCTTGGTGGGAACCTCACTCATCCCTCTGCCTTTGGGAACGACTCTCTCGATGGCCCTTCAGGTGGAGAGAAGCGGGGCTCTCAGCTGCATGCCTGAGCATGGTTTGCAGTGCGGTCGGTGGTCATTGTGCCAAAGGAATATCTGTGAATGTCAAATGTATCTGCACACAACGAGCGGAACGTCACCCCACTCATCAGCAGCACTGTAACTCCACACGTAGTACACGCTCTTCAAACAGCATGAGCGCACTAAGTTCAAGAACGTGAGGTGGTGCACGCCGATGATGATTCCGTTTTGATCGTGCTCGCGTTATAGCACCTGCCCGCTGCCCTACAATAGGTAAGAAGAGCTGCTTTGTTCCGTTGCTTACTAACTGGCACGCTTCACAAAGAGGAGAGCTCTAACATACTAAATAAAACACAAGCCTCTGGGCACTAAATATACCAGTGTGCTGTCAAAACACAAGCAGTACTGGACGACTGATGTTTTTTTTATTTCAGAAGGGATATAGTGAATTGATTCATCACTAAAGAACACAGCTATACAGCAGCGTGCTGTATGCTGGCAGCCAGTGATGCCAAAGACAGGAGGTGGGAAATAACCCAAGTGAGTCACCTTGTAGCGGTAACTCTGCTCTGGGTTTGGATGACTTTTTCATTTTAACATGAACTTTGAATGAAGGCTACAGTCATCGTCTATGATTAAGAGAAGTCCCACCACCACCTGGTCACCGTCCAATGATCAGACTATAAAATTACAATTGAACCCCAACGCCCAGATTTTTCTGTATCTCTCACAGGTCATGTTTGAACAGCTTCCGTCTCTGGAAGTGAGCACTGATATCACGTCTGGCTGAGGCATCAGAGAGCCTTGAAATTATTCAAGGGAAATCTGAGTGAAAACAGCCAACAGGATTCCTCAGGTTCAGGTCCATGGGGAAGAAAACACAAAGTCCAGCTTCTAGGTGACTGACAGTGTTGAGCTTCTGTGCCACTGTGGGAATATAAAGCAGCACTTTCTCTGCGGAAATGTTAAAAAAGCTTCTGCCAAATCTGTGATGACCACATGCCTTTCATCACTCCCCCTCCCAGTCGCCCAACCCTTCCCCGGTGCAACTATATTTAGATCCAGGGCTCAGAATACAGTGGCCAAGTAATCACCCTCATCCTGTGTGAGTGATGAACTGCTCCCAGCCTCCCTCCAGGGCTCAGTGGGGGGCTGAGGAGCCTCGGCCAAGCACTACACTGGTCTGTATCAGCGTCACTCCAGTGTCTGCAACCAGAGGCTCACGCACGTAAACACACACAGGACCACCGATCTGTGAATGGACTCATCTGAACTATGTTTACATTCGGAAACACGCTTCACAATGATTCTAAGCTCAGGAGCAAGCACATCTACAAAAAATACCAACATGAACATTGGACTGTCTTTGAAATTGTGATGTGCTGAGTTAGAGTGTGTAGGTGCTCACAATTCATCTCAATTTGTCTTGATTTATCAGTGTAGTCATTGCTCTGAATTTGAGTCATGTGTTTTACAATGTATAAGATACATGATTGATATCATATATCATGGGACATATATATTTTTCTGTGGTCCCTCTATGCTCCAAACCACGATCTCATTCAACCCAAACTTGGTTGCCATGGTAAAAGTCCCCTCCTCTCTCTCTCTTTCCTCATCTCTAATCTATTTTAATTAAAGCGTGAGAGATGCCAAAGGCCAGTCAGCCAGTCTGGTCATTGCCCTGTCGACTCTGTCCTGTCATGTTTGCTCTGACTCACACAGACATTTCCTCCTCAATCACTCCTGTACGTACAGTTTGTGTACCACATTTCCCTTTGTTTACTTTACTGAGTCATTCATTTTTCTCCAACGCTAGAAAACAGACATCTATTAAATGAAAGCAATATGTCACCTGACGGAGATGTTTTCCCGGAAAGGATCCGACCATCCATTGTTTTAATGGATTTTGTAGTTTACTGCCCACTTGTGGCGGCAACGGGCTGATGTCTCGAGAACGTTATCTCTGTCGGAAAGAAAGGACTGTCTCTGTTTTCAGCAGAGGGATGATTGCTGCCCTTACATAAATCTAGCACACATCTAGCTCATGTCGAACTGTCTGATCTACAGACTTTAAATGCGGAGGCCAGGTTCATGAAGTCCGCTGCGGAGAACAGAGGAACTGCAGAGTTCAGTGCATGCCTGAAAGCAAGAGAGGCCTTAAGTGCAGGTTATAGCTATTTATTGTCTCTGTGCAACTACTGCAGTCAGTCCGAGACAAAATACTGTCACACAAGCTGGGGCTGGAGCAGGGGGTTAGACGATATCAGTCCAGCTGTGAACTAGCAGTGCAGGGTACATACAGTGTTCAGACTCTTTGTCTCCACTGCTCCTCACGAGCCAGGAAGACAAGAAACCCGGAGCCTTTACCAGAGTTTGAGATGAAAATGAAATGTCAGAAACTTTCTAACAACATGCCGCCCCCTCCCCCACACCCCTGGAGGTCAGATTGGAGGAATCAGATAGACCACTCATCTGTCACATCACATTCTTTACGCAGGCAGAATCACTGCTAATTAATGTGCAGAGAGAGCAAATGGGAAACATTTGACCTCCTCCAGCTCAAAAATAGTCCCACAATCCTTTGGGTTGGCAGAACTGCGCAACGGGATGTCCCGATTTCCAGCACATAAATGTGTGTGATAATTACTGCAGTGCAGAGGCTAATTGGGCCAATGCATATTAATTCATTAAAATGTCTCCCTTCTGGTCTCCTCTTCGAATCTGGGCCTCATCTGTTGGACAGGAATCTGTCCTGGCAGATTCCTGAGAGGCACAAAGGTATTATTCTCAGGTAATATCCAGAGATATCAAGACGTCTGTCTGAGCTGTTATAGATATTCAAAGCTGCCCTCTGTGTTTTCAAGTGTGCTTGAAATAGAAATCCTAAAAAACACATTTTAATCCCAAAACTGGAGACACTCTTAAGACTTCAAAGGCTGCTGCTGTTCACACAAGGAAAAAAAAGGCCTTAAACTTTGTCATGATCAGTGGGTGTGTGTGTACATGTGTGTCAGATAAACAACGAGTGAAGCCTGGACTGAGAACAGTTGCCATAGGATACTGCTTAGTATTGACTTCTGGCAAAGACTATATCTTCTGGTTGTGTGTGTGTGTGTGTGTGTGTGTGTGCTGTATTACATGTTAAATGAACCAAATGAGCAGATAGCAATTAGCCAAAGGGCAAATTGAGCTTCTGTACAGCAACCCTCAGTACAATAGAGGCAGGCTAAGACCTTAAGCCATGGTGACTGTGTGTGTGTGTGTGTGTGTGTGTGTGTGTGAGTTCAGCTTACCTGCGGCCATATTATGCACATGCAGATATATGCAGAATATAAAACTCAATCAGCTTTTCCTCCTTTGACAGCACAAACTATCTAATCAAAGCTGTATTTTTTCTTATTATTATCAGTGTTATCAATTTTCTTTATGAAATTCTTTGTCATTTATTTGAAGAAGACGTAATTGAGCCCGTAGGCGAGAAAGCTGTTTACTAGAATGGAAAAAGGGGATGGGAAAAAAAAAATCTAATTATGGACAATCAATGGTCTAATAGAGCATTTGAAAAGGAGCTGAAAAGATAGAGGAAACGTAGATGAATGGGGGAAGGAGCAAAAGTCGGAGGGAGAGATTTATGACAGAGCGGTGTCAGAGGAAACGAGGAGAACGTCCCGATGGTTTATGACACTAGGAGAATGGGATGATGGTGATGAGACAAACTAAGTGGAAGAGGACAGAGAGGAGGGGGCCTCTGCAGCAGCAAGAATGGGAGAAGAGCCAATGGCTAAAACTCTGATTATTACAGCGTCTGTAACGAGGGGGGGGGGGAGAACAGACAAAAACACAGCTTCGAGACAAACTCAACGGTCTCTGCACCAGCCTGGCCCAGCCTTCCATTGCAGCTACACGATAAAGATTCATATCCAAGACCGGAGGGGAACATCTGAGATTTGTCATCCATCACTTCAATCACGCAAAAATTCAGCTCACAAATGTATGTGCATTTACAAACAGTGTCACAATAAAACACAAACAATAGGAAACACACATCTAAGAGTGACTGTATCAAATGTTTTGGACACAGGGAGCCAGTGCGTGGCAGCAGTCTGCAGGGGTGTAGCAGATAAACTACAGCAGACTGGGGGAACTACAGTATCGGGCCCACTAGATCAATTTGACAATCAGATTCTTTTTATTTAAGCATATTAGACTCACAAATACATTCGCAAGTGTCGTGGGTGCTGTTTTCCATCATGGCAGAAATATTTATAAGATCAAAGTGTTTGTTGCTTCAACACTTTTTTGACTTGAGTTTTTCTTTTTTTTTTTTTTTTTAAGAAAAGCTGTCTGAAGAGAAGAGACTGATTAACAAACCTGTGAAATAGCTGGCAGCCAAAAACACAGATTAAAAGCCCCCACAAGGAGTGAGAACTGGCTATGATGTTATCATGTTATTTTAATGTTTGGAAAAATGATAATAATATTATCAAACCTGAAGGAACTGTTTTGGCCTGAAATGTATCGTATAGCCTTTATCATGTGGTGTGTTTAAGTTATAAAAATAAATAAATACCAACTGTTTCTACCCTACAAGTAAGAGCAATGTCTGAAGTGTCATTTGTGTAAAACGGTCAAATGTCATGAGCGGCATATTCAGTGAGGAATGCACAGACACAATGTGATGAATGAAGTCTTTTTTCATGCAGCGTGGAGAAAGACTCACATGTTTTGTTGTTCTTTATATTCTATGGCTTAAATGCCCTTGAGATAACACTGTCTGGAAAGCAGTCACTAACCCCGTGACAGGAACCATTCAGTCAGTCATGGTTCAAGGTGCAAATCACACACTAGCCTTTTCATGTCACAGTCCAGTTGACTGTCAGCGGACTGCCCTCTGGCCTCAGGCTGAACACAGATCACAAGGCCTTCACCAAAAATCAATACTTTGGCGAAACCCTAAATCAAAGTGATTATTTCTGACACATCAGGGTCAAAAAGAAAGAAATGTAAAGGCACTTTATGTGTAAAGAGGCAAGCGTTGGTTTAGCCTAGACAGGAAAACTGGGTACATTCGAGTGGCATCTCACTGTGACTCCTCCCATTGGTACTTAAACTGTTATTTTCACATTTCTGGGCATTTTGGCCAGGGCCATCTTGGTTTTTGAAAGATGAGGAGCAGTCAAGCCTGACTGAGAATGTCAACATGTTGGGACAAAGCACGCAAGCTAGGCTGAACTTCTTTCTAAGCTTTACATTTTAAACAGAAATTCAGAAGATTAGGAAGGAGTAGCCAAAAGATAGGAAGCAGCAATTCCACCTCTTCTGTCCCGCCCTCATTTTCCCAACTAATATATTCTGCGCAGTGGTCCTGATGGGGCTCCTCACAGCTCCCCGACACAGACTCATGGCGAAGACCCTGAAAGGTTCAAGAATTTAAGGGAACGTCGGCGTAATTAATTGATGCTGCAGCGAGCGCAGTGCAGAAGGTTTTCATCTTTAATGGCGCCGCTCGGGAACGTACTCAGGCAAAGTGTGCATTACTGGCTATCCATAATTGATGTGTCACATTCACCACACAGAGCTGTGGTTGGGTGGACTGTGTAAAGGGATATGCCACACGCTCCAGATTGAAATGGAGGCGCTCTTTAGCGCAGCCTCCCTCTGGCTTTCTGTTGCTCACATACAAGGCACATGTTTCATTTACTACTGCATATTCTGTTACAAGATTATTACTACACCATAATGGCATATTTAGATAAAATATATACCGCATGTAATATGTAGTTTCACATATATACGTATACTTCAATTACCTCAATTATCTTTAAATTACTCATGTGGGGATTAGGGGGGCAGAGACATAGAAACTCAGATAATTAGGAGAGATTAAGCTAAAGATATCAAGTTCTTGATGTCATTGACTTGGCTCTGAACACTTTTACTGTTATCTAACAATTCCAAAAGTCTTTGCTCATTTCTATGTGGAACAGATATCTCCAGCAACTTGAGCACTGTATATGTTCAATATAATTTACGAGCTCTGTTGCAGTGGTGACTGGGTCTATCACAACAACAGCATACAAACACAACAAAGACTAATTCTTCACTTCAGGCTTCTGCATTCAGAGTCAAGCAGAGCCTTGATAAACAAGTGATATTAGTGCAGGCATATTTTGGCCAGGACATACAGGAGAGGCTAAATGTTACCTAGGCAACAGTCAATCACATTTGCCCTACACCACACACACACACACTCTGTAAATCAAGAAAATTCATCAAGGGGTGAATGAGCACAAACACACTGATACAGCAACACAAAATAATCCCTTTATCGTAATACACACACACACGCACATCTGGTGTGGAGTGAGATGTGTGATCTCCTGTCCACAGCAGTGCTAATGAGTTACTATTGTGAGCTGCAGCTGTGCGACCTGTCCCCGACTCTCTACACAACAGCTACAGGCGGATTATGCTAATGCTCGCACTTAAAACAAGAACATGTTGACAGTGACTTATTTTAATGTGCTTTGTTGCATTATGGGACGCATTCATCAAATCTGAACAGTGGCTGCTTTTATGCTGGCGGCTGCGTCGCCTCAGTCTGAGCCAAAGTAGCCTGATATGTTTGTTGCTGATGTGGGTATTGTTTTATTGAGTCGGCGCAAAGCTTGATATTAAGATAGAGAAAGGCAGTGGGAGCAGTGATGGTGAGATATTGTCTGATGACACAGGCATATCTAAGGGCATCTCTCTGGGTGTGTGTGTGTGTGGTTTTTTCTTTATTGGTTCATGCTGCAGTTAAAGTGTCAGTCTTTAATGTTTTCATTAAATAAATGTCTAAATAAGTTAACACACTGGTTTTTGAACCTATGGCCCATAGATAATGGCAATGGGAGATATATATATATATATATATATATATATATATATATATATATGTATATAACAAACTCAACCTTTCCTCCTGCTGCAGCTTGCTGTTGAAAGCACTCAAAGGGACTTTTATCATGAAATGCATTGTGTTGGTAAGTGAGCCTGGCACTTACTGTGATAGCTGGAGGAAGATGTTTCATTGTTTGGAGGCTTGGAACAGATTCCAGGTTTTTCATGAAATGGGCAGAAGGAAGTAACATGAGCCAAAAGAGAACCCAGTAAACTTGGGCATGGAGCTCAACATAGATTTGTTATTTTTAATAATTATCCTGCGAGACATTGGAACCAATTTCCAAGAGAGCAATATCTAAAGTACATTTTGAAAAACAAATGGAACAAAAGGAGCAGCCTCTGTGAGCTGTTAGGTGAAGGGCTGCAGGCGACAGAAGGCAAACCTCTAACCTCTTAGCAAGGTAACTGGCAGCTCTCTGTGGACACTATGGGCAGCTCAGATTAGATCACTGTTTCTCAAATACTGATGGGAAATTGACAATTTGATTAAAAGGAAGAATTGTTTGCTTCTGTGCCCACAGAATTCCTCCAGTAACAACAAGTGTCACCAGACCTAATTAAATCTTTAACACCACTGACACCTGTGCATCCCCAGTGTGTGTATGGAACTGAGATGAGTCCCCCCGCCACACACACACACACACACACTTAAATCCAAGGACGCATTACTCACTCAAGGTTCAATTGCTCAGATGCAAAACAAAAAGCAGGCCTCCACTAATTCGAAGTGAAAAATGACTCAAGCTGCTCTTTTGATGCTTTTGGATTACACATGCTTTTCATCAGCTTCCTTCTCCTTTCTTCTTATTACAGGTAGGGATGGGTGGTATGACTCACTGCTGCAACTCATTACCCAACCCCAGTATTCGGACTTCTACACACAGCGAAAATCAATTTCTGGCGGCTGTATTATACCATAGTTCCACTTCCAGCAGAAAGAAATGACAAAAGAACAAACAGTAAATGCAGTCCTAAGAGGCAAAAGTTCTAACTCAAACAGTCGATCTTATGAGGTTGGTCCCCACCCACAGTTTTCAGTATTAAAGTTTCTTTTGAGGTGGAAAGCTAAAGCTAAACTAACCATTAACCCCCCCATGTGATGGAGTTAAATATACAAAGAGACACAATCTTTGTGTTCCAAGTGTTTTTTACAAACACTTCAGTGTGTAATTTTCAACTGCTGAGTCAATGTTGTAGCTCTTGAAACAGCTGGAGGGAGAGAGGTCGGACTTTTCATCACCATAATATCACATTGTTGGGATGATTACCATCAGTCATCATATTCCTCAACACACATTAGTCTTCCGTAGCGCGCTCGCCCGTTTCCACCTTGCTCTGGTGTCCCGGGGCTCGCTGTGAACTGGCCGCTGCGCTATAGAATGCTAATGAGGCGGAAATCCAATATATCAGGATCCATAGCTGAGGCCTCTGGAGGCTGCAGCTCTTTAATTTGTAGTGTGAGCATCAAATCAGCTGTACGCGTATGAAATGAAGGAGTATAGATATGATGACATGCACAGAAATGTGTAATGAACCAGTGTGAGAGGTCATCTGCTTTAGCTGCATTTTCAGTACAACTCCATGATATAAAGCTCTGGAGCACTTGCATTGTCATCAGTTGTCCACTTGAGACATCTTCTATATTTTACTTCAGCTTGAAAACAAAGTTTCATAGAATGGAATTATTCCCCAAGCCAGATATTAAAATATTATACTCAAGTAATTAGTGTGGTGATTAAATTAGCTGAGAAACAACACGTTTATCTTCATTCTGATGCAAAAATGCAGGGAAAATGATCCATAGAGTCATTAGCCAACTTAGACTATAAGCATAAAAGGGTAAGTCGAGGGGAACGTTGGGTAGTGTTGGTTTTAAACACTAAAAATGAACACAGGTCACGCTCTGAGCCTTTTATCTGCTTTATCTAATGGTAACAGAACAAATCAAACTCCTACCCTGTGGTAAACAAGTAATTACATATATATTTTTTATAGGAGATGAGGTTGTCAACAAAAGATATGCTAATGTTTTTACTGTTGATGCCTGAGTTGAATATATTCTGTTTAAGTGACCACTTTGCCGGCTCACATTGCAAAAAAAAAAAAAAAAATCTGAAAAAGTCTCTTCATATTTCAGTCTGCTTTGTGCTGGCTGTTTGGAACGGCTGCAGCCTGGCATCAGCTGAAATCATTAGCCTGAGTCTATTAATTTAGAACAGTAACAAAGCAGCTTCATCAGAGGCTTTAATGAAAACGTGTATCTGAGGTTGTCATGGAGGTGGAAACCGTGTCATCGAAAATGTTGTTAACAATGAGCCTGCAGCAGCCACTGGTCATTTTCCAACCATTTGTTTGAGTGTACAGTCAGAACAGTGTGTGATAGTATTATCTATTAGTAGCTCTGTTTCAGCAACAGATGACAACATGACTCACAGGCAGCCTGATTAGCTCAGCGATACTCTTATTTACTTGTGTTGATTTCTGAAGTGTGGAGCAGAATGTCAGAGAATGTGCGTTTAACATGGTCAGCCGTCTTCACAGGAGAGGTATTAATTGATCATTCGTTCTGAGGGCTGTTAATGAGGGTCCAGAGCTGCTGGACAAACACTTTCAATATATTGATTTTTCTGTTGCCAGAGGGGTTTAATCTTTTCAGCACATTCATGTCTTCTCACAGTTATGTCGAAACAACAGGGGTAAGTACCTGCATCACTGTCAAACCCGTTTTGACTGAAGAGTCTGTTTTGCTTATGAGGGTTCTAACTGAGTGAAATAACCCAGATTTAAGTTGCAGTCTTTGCTAAAAGCTGGTCTTAAATAAATGAAATCAGATAAATAAATGAGAGGTTTAGAAAACACTACAAAAGGAAAGAACACAATGCTCGGCAACAATCATCATCACATTTAAAGTGACGCAACAACCAAATATGCGTGAAGACACATCAGCTCACCTGTTTCCTCCCTGTGACGATGAAAACACCAAAACCCGTGTGGAAATCGATTGGCTGAGTCCCATATCCATGAATATGGATTTATCCTGCTTTCAAATCTGTCCAGTCAGGAACCACATCCATCCATCAATCTATATCTGAAGGTCGCCCGAGGCCTGGAGCCATCCACAGCCGATCACTGTTGAGACACAAGCACACTGAAGTCAGTTGTTGGCGATAAGCATGACCATGAATGCATGTGGTTTAAATGAATCATCAGTGAATCCATTCCGCCTGAAAACACTAGGAGGTGTGATTCCTTTGATCTGCAGGTGTACTGAACCCGAGTTTGTCCCTTTACATTATCTTCAATGTGTTACAAAGCTGATTGAAGTGTAAGTGCAGTCACATTCTCTAAGGACGATGTGTTTCTCTTCATAAATATTCATGAACTTCACATCTTTCCTTTGGCGTCAAGGAAAACAAGAGTTCCCTTCCCGACGGTTCCTCCACGGCCCGAGTGATACAACAATGGTGCTTCTGCAAAATGGTGTCGCTGAGGGGTACCTTGTTTTTTTGAAACGCTGTCATTAAGATGGCTCATTGGAAAAAGAACATTATGAAAGATGGGATTTCATTACTCAAACGGTGCCATTCAGGGCATGCTGTTTTCAGCCCTGAGCTGGGGAGATGTTTTGTTGTCGCTACACTTTAGAGATTTGTGTTAAATTCCTTTCATGACATGTACGGTGGGTTTTCATGCGCTCCTTCTTCTTCTCCAGCTCTAGATGAGTCATCCCCTCTGCACTCAACTCATCAATATTACAAAGCCCCTCCCTCCTCATGCCAGTGGGCCCAGGCCGCATTACTAATTTAACTTGTATTTTTCTGTTTTCTCTGCCTACCTCATCTCTGCCTGCTGAGATGAGTCAAGGAGGTGAGAAGGTGCACAGTGATGGGATGGCGCTGCCTGCTTTCAATAGCTGAATGCAAGACGTTGCGAATGTTATAACCCAGCTGGTGACCAGAGGGACGAATTGACAGGATGCGTTTTTCTGTCCTTGAAGCGTTTTGTTAATCAGCATCTCCAGCGTTGGGTTTTGTCACTGTAACGACCACAAAGGTCACTCTCAGCCTCACCTCATAGGTCTCCTGCAGTTTTTACGCCATGGGTGTTATTGAACATTGATCCTTCATTTTGCATGCTGGCATTGCAGATGAATCATGGGGCATGACTTGTTTTTCAAGGCAACTCCTGTACAAGATGAAAACTCCGCAGTTACAGTCCAACGATAAAGTATTAATATCGACCGCTGTGGCTAGTTTCTATTGATTGGCTGAGGCGCATGTGTGTATGTGTTGTCTAATGGAGGCTATGTATTAACTAGCCCTGGCCATAGAGCCAGGTCTAATCCTGATAGCCTGCCATCATAGCGTATAAATGTGTCAAGTTCTACATAGAGTATATTGTCATAGTACTACATTATACATGTATCAAAGCGCCAGTGCTTTAGACAAAAAGAAAAAAAATCCTCCCTATTTTCAGGAAGCAGAATATCCAGTCTGGATCATTTCTCACATGCTCTGCCATATGGTGATGTAACTTCTTTTGCATCTCATTTTTACTTGGAAGCCCACATCTCAAATTCACAACTGGAGAAACTGGAAAGTAAATTGATGCGTTGTCATCGAAATTGCGAGGGAGCGCGTTCAAAGCCAAAGACATCCAGAGAGAAAAGCCTCATTAGAGCAAGCAACTTGAATCCTGAATGGGGCAATGGGCCACACGCTCACACTCCCCCGGTCTTATTTGCAGCATTAGGCACAGTCACTCGCCTTCATGTGAAAGATGACACTTTTCATCTGAAAGCAAACACACCGCTGCTCTGCTTCATTAGCCGGGAGCAAAACACAGAAGCTCTTCACCTTGGTCTACGAGACCTTGGACCGTCTGCCAGTTCTTGATTGGGTTGTGATGCACACGCTGATGTGGGGGTGGAATGCACTCTCTTATAGAGTGGCTTTTTTTTTTTACCAGAATGAAGTTCTGTAACATATGGGGAAAAAAAAAACAGGCTAGAAGGATGAAACTATTCAGTTTTATTCAGCGTGTGTGGATACTGATGAGCAAAACATGAGCTGGAGAGCCACACTTTAATTTCTTGAGGTCACACAGGTTATCCTTAAGTGGTTTATTGAATCTCATCCACAGTGGGGTTCAAAGGTCCCACCTCACCTCTCCCTCCCTCCCTCTCTCTCGCATATCATGTGTTGGAAAGTACATCTTTCAAGCACAGACTGTGTAGCCAGGCAGCTTAAGGATATTCATTCATCGTTATCAGTTCAGTCACAGCTCCCTGCCCTCCACACATCCATCGAGTCTTCCTGTGTTGATCTTACAGGTGAGAACATCCTCTTCCTAGCAGCTAAAGCAGATTAGGAAGCATTACAGTGTGCAGTGAAAGCATTAGAGAGAGGTGCATTAAAACTACCCGCCTCAGTCTGGCTGGACGTCAGCGTTCGAGTCCACAAGAGCTACACAATGCTCACTACACACACACACAACATTCTTAACTGTGACTCATTGTTTATTATTTATTGTGTTTCCATGGCAGCTCTAAATTGGTTGTAACATTTGAACTGGGACTTGTTTTTTTTTTTTGTTTTTACAGCTGCATTGTGTCTCACAGTCACATCTAGTTGCAGAACACGTTTGCATATTTAAAATAAATTGAGTGAATACAGCTTCCTGGGATGTGCTGCAGTGGCGTTTGAGAATCCCTCTTCCTCTCAGAAATATATTAGTTTGGGTACAATACCTCTGTCTGAACAGCAGTGATATCAGCTGCTGCAGGATTAACTGTCACAGGGAGACCTGGTATAATCCTTCCAAATAATCTGGTCAATTCAGTTTCAAATAAACCTGTGGTAAAAAAATCACTAACAGGCATTAATCAGACCTGTTATCGGAGCAGACTGGATGCATGAGTGGCACATGTGCACTGCAGCATGCCTTGCCTTGCATTTTGGTGCCCAGCGTTCAAAGAAGCCTGGTTCTGAGGGATGACCCCAGGCAGAGCTCCACTGCAGATGCAGGTGAAGTTCAGTGCAACCTCGCTGCCATTGTGTGTCATGAAAAGACAAATATCCAGTTACACGTCCAGCGCTGTTCATTGATTTTCCACATGTCATGGAGGTTGGGTCAAATGAAGCAGTGGAAACTCTGGAAGGCACTGATCATCTAGTTTACAGCTGGCCTCTGCCTTGACGGGGAATGTTGTTAGCGCCAGCTATAAGTACATTGAATAATATGTTCTATAAGAGGTCTGTGTTTCATGTTTGGCTGTTTGTCTCAGTAGCGGGAATAGATGAAGCAGAGCTGTTTTCAAGCTGTGCAGTTATAAAGATCCATAAACTAGGTCCGGGTCCTTGAATGCACCATAGCTGTGGCTGTTTGATGTGCGACTGGTTTATTGCTGACTGCAGCAGTGCGCTGGGAGATAGAAAACAGACCCCGAGCACTTCAGCTTGGTAAGAAAAGTTGAGCCTGCAGGACTAAACATGTATATGCTGTTCAAACCTGGTGGCAATTTACATGAGGTTTTATCAGCTTTTTGACAAAATGGAGCACACACCTTTCACCACTAAGCTGCAGCTTGAGGGGTTGTTTTGATGTGTGGAGGGAGTTAAGATCTTAGTCAGATTAAGTTCTCGAGTAGATATATGTATATATAGGATATTGAATATATTAAATATATATTAATAAACAAAACATCCTTTGGATAATTTAGCAAATCCTTTGAATTGTTGGGCACATTTATGTTGGTAAAATAGTAATGTTACTTCTATGCTGGCAATAATTTTTTTGTAGTGTTTTGCTTTTGGCTGTGATAAAGCTTTCGCTAGATCCAAGCTCATAACTACTGTCTGTTGTTCCTCCGCTTGTGCCAGTAATGTTTCTCCCATGGCTCTGCACTACCCACTTGTTTTGTTAGGAAGACTGCCACAGGAAGCCTGAGAACAAACTCAATATTTATGTTTTTTAATCAGTAAAATACAATCATTAGTCACTGAAATTAATGTGTTGTATAGCTTAAAAGTCTCAAACAAACAACAAAAATGCTAATATATGCCTGCATCGTGAGCCTCCAGTGTAAAACAACAAAAAGTTAACCCTCTAGAAACCTATCACCTTCTAATCCCTTTTTTCAATGGTTTGTTTAAATAAATTACATTCTTTGGCTCAGACTAAACCAGTTGAAAGGTTTGTGTGAAAGTACCGTAAATTTACTTTGATTGTAGAGAAACACACAAAATTATTGCCACCCTGTGATTTCCTGTAGTTACACCTGTGTGTCTGTTGGTGGTGAAGGACACTGAGAAATACAGAAACCTGAATGTCTCATCAATAAACAATGAAATCAACAGATTGCAGGTGGCTGTCATTGAAGAGTGTGAGTCTTTGTCTTCATCCTACTCTACTTCGACAAAGGTCAAACAGGTCTAAACAGGGAGTCGGGCCCTGCGCGCGGCAAGGAAAGTCTTTCTAGAATCCTGAAATGAAGGTCAGTTTTCTGGGGCGCCGTTTCCCACAGTGACCGTGCCGCCTAGGGAAGAGGAGAAGGAGGATGCAACGCAACACGACCGCTGCATGGTTATGCAAGACCAGAGAAAGTGCAACAACAGCATGGATCCCTGGTTCAGAGGAGTGAAAGTGCCGACAGTATACAAAAAAACAAAGGCCGGAGAGAGAGGGGTGGGAAAGAGAGGGCATAAGAGGAGGAGGGGGTAATTCAATCACATCAGCGTCCTCATTCACAGGACAGAGAGAGGCAGAGTTATGAGCAACTAATGAAATAAGCAGAAGCTGAGTCAGCTATTTGTCCCTGTCTTACTGTCACAGAAACAACAGAGGTGAGGCAAGGAGAGGTAAGGAGGTGTGGGCAGAGGAGCCACCAGGCACAGAGCCGGACACACGAGAACAGAGCGTCAGTGCAGCACGGCAACGCCTCCATTCCTGCAGGTCAAAAGATCGTGGGTGAGAGACCAGAGAAAAACACCCCCGTGCTACTTCCCATCCACCCTAATCCCTCGGAGCTGAGGCGCACATGCATGACATCACACACACACACGCATGTCCATGCCTCCAGATCATCCACTCTTCCATAATAACTTCTCCCCGAGGTTTCTGCTTTATCCCTGATGTTCACAAAACTAAGCCCTGACTCTTCAGATCAATGTTTATGTGAGGATGATCTACTGCCAAGACCTCATCAACCCACCAACCCTATGAAGAGTAAACAACAGAGGACTACTGGTCATAATCAAAAATATCAATAACATAGAACTCAAAAAACACCAGGGAGGCCGACTGGACTGTACCAACCTACTCAGAGGGGTGTTCTCAGAAGAGCGCATGATTTGTGCCAATTCATTAAAGAATTGTGAAATCAAGGCATAAAACCTCCACTTCTCTCCTCAGGTCTATTTCTAAATACCGATCAGCCACAGCGCTAGAACACGTCACTGGATGGGTCAGCAGCTCTGTGATCTTTGAGATATCTGTTGTTCTATTTGCAGCTTCTCCTTCAGGCTCCTGTCATCAGTCTGAGAATATGGAATCTAATACTCGGGTGATTGTTTCCACTTTTCACAGCATATTTTCCCACTAACAGTAAAAATCATAGTGAATTTAAACCTTCTAGCAAAGTGAAATAATTCCCCCACACCTCACAATGCACATTGTTTGCCGTGCGGTCCTCCCTGTTTTACTGTAGCTGTGATCTCCCCTGTGCAATATTGTCTACACTACCTCATTCCCATAGCGTTCATGTCAGGGTACTGACATTTAACCTTCAGTGATCTCATGCTTTTGGGAAATGATGTTAATTAAAGTCAGCGACGTAGGAGCCATTTAAGAGCTCACTGTGACCTATTTATACACCCGGCAGGTATCAGGCATTCAGTGTTTATTTGGAGTTGTGTTTTCGGCAACCCCATGAAAATCCCCCTCATAGATCACACGCATATCTGAGGATGAAAATGCAACGCTTCACAGACAAAGATCAGACGCTGGTGTCGACGAGCTGTAAACAAAAACATGTGATATCTGGAGCATGATTGTAGATCACCTCCTGCCTTGGCCCGCCACCCCACACTGGGACACTGTTGTTATACTGAATCACTGCTACAATACGAAAAACTTCATCTTACTGACTTACTTTATACTTTTATTGGCGTACACTTATACCCATTAAGTTCAACTTGAGGTGAGGATAAAACATTTTCAAGGCTGAACAGTACACTGCCGGGCTTCGTTTTTTTTCATCATGGATAAACCACTAGTTCAACCTCTCCATCACCCTCATCTGGACAGAGCCTTCTCTTGGCCATGGACTACAGCTCCCCTTTGCACATTCTATTAAATGACACCATGCATGGAAAATGTGTTTCAGCTCTTCCAGTATATCACTCTGCTTCAGATTCGATCAACCCTGCTGCGATTCCTTCTCTCCTCTATTCATTTGCCTGTGCGAGATACAGCTTGGCAATAACACATCTATAAATTATTCCTTTTACTCCAAGACATTACTTTCAACTTATTCTCATCAGCCTCCCCCTCGAGTTCACAAAAACTCCACTGATGCCGCGTTCAGCTTTGAACTCTTTCACATCGCAAGTTGACCGTGACGTTCCGATTGTGAAAGGCCTCGCCTATGACTGGGATGAAGGGTTCACCTCACGGCAGAAGTGCATGTGGTCAGCAGAGGGCACACACCGGTCACGTCAACAGGATGCATGCAGCCCAAATGACTGAGATCTAATGAGACGTGATCATCATGCTCACATTCCTCGTCAAAGACACGCCATGGCAGAGATTGACTCGGGAAATAGTTGCCGCTCCACGCTCCCTGTAGGTATGCGTCGTTTTTGATTTCCCTGTAGGAGTAGCGATGGTTACGTAGGCCAGCTGTCCCTTCAATGAAAAGCCAAACTTGGTCTGGAGAGACCCCAGACTGTGAGTCATCCTCCAACCTTTGGAGTTAATAATAATATAAAAAAAAAAACTTTCCCATAGGTCCCTAAAGTTCTGTGAGGTGTGACAAAGTACGGCTGATGTCTGGCTCAGATGGCAAACCTCAGCGTGTGTGTGTGTGTGTGTGTGTGTGTGTGTTTGGGGGGGGGGCTGTTACTCTGCCTGTCCAATCAACACAGATAACCACACACTATCTAGTGGATGTGTCAGTTCTGATGCCTCCGAGTTCAAATGCCAAAAATACGTTTTTATGCTTGACTGACAAAACGAGGAGAATGCAATAAAAGGCAGGGGTACATTCCTCAGATGAATACATCATGTCTTCATCACGTGTTTCTGGGAGAACATTCTGACATGGTAACTTATCCCAGGAGACAGGGAAAGAACAAATTCTGCTTTGAAAGACGTCATGGTGAGGTTTTTAATGATGCTCAAGAAACAAGTGTGAGCGTGCTACGTATGTGACGTCTGCGTGTTTAGAGCTGCAATGCCACTGCAACCAAATCTCCTCACTGAAGAATCTCCTCCTGTGGGCTGGTTTTGGGTCTTGGTTTTAGTTTACAATGACACAGAGGCTGGTTCTCTTTTAGTGATGGTAAGGCATTGTGGTTCATTTGTATTTCATTTGGAGATGATATCCTAGATATTATCTACAGTCAAGCTACATTTTGCGCCTAATGGTCCTGCGTGTAAGATTTAGCCGAATAACATTTTAAAGACACAGTAAAGACAATAACTCCCATTACCTCATCAAACACATGTCTTTGTTGTTTTAATTGAGACATCCCTAGTGGTTGAAGTAACACACTGAAGTCTGAGTTTAAAAGTTTCAAATTCTGTACCATTTAAAAAGAGGAAAAGAACATTTTTCACCAGCTCTCATTTGGACCAGCGATCCAAAACATGCTGTGATGCAATATCACAGCAAATGAAAAGGATAGTTAAGGATTAAAAATGCATGAGCACTGTAAGCTATTTTCCTCTACTGGCTACAGTGATTTATATATACTTTATATTATATGATTGCGTGCGTGAGGTTGTTTATTTGACCCATGCGAGATGGTGATGTATAAGAATGTAGCCCAGAAGGTTTATTATTATAAACTACATTATTACATACGCCATCAGGCACACACACGCACACACACATACCTAAAGGGAGAGAGAGAGAGAGAGAGAGAGAGAGAGAGAGGAGGGCTGTGCGCAACATCGGTGCCAATAGGCGCAGCGCTCTCTAATTAAACCCCTACCACGTAATCCCAGCGTCACCATCCCCCCATTTAAATCCACTCCATCAGCTCACACTCGTCAAAACCCACTGTCCTCCGCAGCTGTCCCGGCCCGGCCCCTGGAGGAAGAGAAGCAGCAGCAGCAGCAGCCTGAGCCAGGTCCGCACCGCGGCACCATCCCTGCTGCACCATCCCTGCTGCCTCTCGCCGGCACAGTAACATGGTTTGCAGGGTTCGGCTGCTCTAGCCACGGGCCACCTCTCACTGTGTGTGTGTGCAGATGTGTGTGAGAGTGCAGTAAAGGAGCACACACACACATACACACACAGCAGCAGCAGCAGCAAACCACACGGACACATCCATCAGCGCTACTCTCCCCAGGCTCCAGGAGGAGACGCGTCCAGCGCTAGCTCCGCATCCCTTCATCTCTCCCCCGGTCGTCCTGCACACCAGCCCCGCTGAACCGGAGCAGGGCTACCCCCCCCACCCCCCACCTCCATCACCTCCGGCTGCAGCGACACTACCTCGGCTCCATCGGGTAAGGAATGCGTGCTGGATCTCAGTAAAGTATTGCTTTATCCGTGGTACCGATTTCAGGCTTGCGGAGGAGCGACGCGATCGGGTTTGTTTACGCGCGGACGCGGTGCGACATCCCGCTGTCTGGTGACGATACACCGCCGCGCAGCCTTAAAGCGTGACCGGGGACATGCGAGCCGAAAATGTGCCTCGTGTTTTGATGCGTTTAAGATCCAAATCATGAGCGTTTTTTCCCCGAGCAACTCCGGGAAACCCAAAGCGGAAAGAGGCTGCTTTAGCGCAGCCAATGGGACGGCAGCGTGCGCTACAGGCCTGCCATTTTTTTATGAATGATCCGTACGCGGGACGAGGACGGATGGAGAGATGGAGGAGTCCAGGTCTCCTCCTCCTCCTCAGTGTTGCAGCGATGAGGGGCATCCAGCTCCCACCTGGCTGGAGGAGGGAGGGATGAAGGAAGAAAAAGATGGAGATTACACATCGTTATTCTTCCCTTGCATTGATCTTCCCTTCAATTGAAGGAATCCAGATGAAGCTACTATAGTCAAGAACTTTCTCTCATATTTTGATTTATGACCTAGTTGATTGTGTATTTTTGTGTATTTCTTTTTGCAGTTTACTGACCCATGATGTTAAAGTCATACCTCTATGAGTGAGTCTCATGGGTTGAGCGCAGCCCGGCTAACCAGTTTACAATATAACTTGTGGTCTGCACAGTTGGCCCACGCCCTCTTAGAGCTGCTGTCTTCTACGCGTCCCATGGATCATGTACAACCAGTGATTTCTCATTCCATCCCACTGAGCCCGAGCTGAGCCTCTCTAGCCGATTGACAGTAGTGATAGGGACGTCATAAATAAAACAGGAAGCAGGCGCCCTGAAGGGTCTCTAGCATGTCATCTTCAATAATCATCCATCACTATATGTGTGTGTTCAAGATCTCTGCTCTTCTTTTTTTTTGAGATAACAAGCAACGTGCACGCTAATGCCTGATTCAGGCCACCGCCGCTCCATGTGCTGCTGATTTCAAAACATTTGCCTCCGCGTCTTCGTTTTCGAAATGCCAACCAGCTGTTGCGCTCCTTAGTATAATCCAGTATAATCCTGGTTTCTGTCAGGCATGGCATTTGGCACCAAGAAAAACTGTCACCTGGTGTCAGCTGGAGAATAGCAAAAGGAACCACATGAGCGGCAGAGCTGTGGTCGGAGGGCTCCACGACCATTCAGTGATTGTCATTCATGGCGGTTAATTAGGAAAACAGTGACGGGGGAGCCGGTGATGTGGCCAATTGGGTCTGACCTCAGGTTAATGGAAATGCGGTGCACGCCGGAGATAGCACTGGGAGACCGTGTCCCATGGAAGCCCCCGGCCTCCAAAACCTGCTCCATGTGCAGAAATGCTCCTGGTGTTTTGATGTTTAGCCTGCATGTGCTAATGCTAGTGGAGTGGTTACATAAGACGGTAAAAACTACTAGTCAGTGCCTCATAGATACACGCAACAGCCGTAACTTGCATCCACACGAGCGCAGCGTTTAACCCTGTGGCATTAAGCACCTTGCAAATGGTGTCTTAGTGGAGGTGTGTGTCAGCGTGGCAAGTGATTTGCGGTGCACAAAGAGAATCAGAGCGGGAAGTGTTTCTCTTCAGCGGCCTTTTCAGTCAGGCTCTCATGGGAACAATCCAGTGTTGCTCATCTATGACCTTTCTCTCATGTGACGCGACTACAAATCCTTGACAAGATGGCCCAACCGTGGGTACGGCATGTATGGAATACATAAGTACAAAGCCTGAAAGTCACTGTGAATTATGGTTTCTGTCTTTGCCATGTGAATGTAGGTCAGTGGTGGATCATGGGATACACACACTGCAGCTGTTCTTTCTTCTAGAGAAGTGGAGTGAAATGCCTGAGAACCTTGGTGCCGAACCTTGGGCCAGCAGAGTTTCTGGCATCTTTATGGATGTGGGAGGGGGGGCATCTCTGTGGTCTGGGGGTATAACAGTGATGGGGTGCAAATGGTGCTGTTTATGTTTTACAAGAATTACGTTTTGTCTTCAGTACTATGTTGGTAATGGAAAATACAGTGGCTCATATTCCCATTAGATGTTATCATGATATTTGTAAAGATAATGATGGCTATTAGCAATGGATTGACTCAATGGAGAGACTGTCCTTACCAAAAAAAAAAAAAAAAAGACGACATTCCTTACATTTTCACATGCTTACAAACTAACATAACAATCAAAACAACCTGATTACCTTCCATGTTTGAACTGAATCTGAGAGGTGGACTGTTATTCCCGTGTCTGACATTGACGCTGACAATGTGGGTCACATCCCATCAACTCTGGCTCACTGTGAAGCTTCAGAAAACAGTTCCTTGTGCTCCTCATGGTGATACAACCACCAAAAAACAAAAACTGGTTCCTCCAATTCCAGCTTTGCTCTCAATGAAGTCCCAAGCATGAGCCAAAATAACCCTGATTACATCACTATGACATCATCAGGGTTGTTTTTTAACCTCCTCAACAGAACACAGAGAAGTACATTTTTTTTCAGTAAATCATCCCCATGATGAACAAACTGAACGCAATATTGAAAATCAATTGTGTGCTGCTGCGATAATTACTTTTACCCAGGGTGCAGTGCAGAAGAAAGAAAGTCACACGTGGCCTGAGGAGGTGGCCCTTTGTCAATTGTTGACCATTGCTTGCTGATCATGAAACCAGAAAAGGCTCCAAGAGGTCGAGCACTTGTAGGAGTGATGTTTTGTGGTAAGCCCTCTCTCTCTGAGGCCACGCTCTCACATAGGGGAGTGGGATGGGAGGGATGTGGCCTGCAGGGGTTGACACGAGGTCTGTGTTTCCCATGAACGCTGTCCGCCCTATAATCTGCCCTGATCCTAGTGGGGAGGGGGGTGTCTCCTGCCCACATGCAGTCTGATAATGCCGGTGATAAGGCTGAGAGAGCAGCTGCTCTGCTGGAGGCGGACGGCAGAAAAGCCGAGCAGGGCGCGACAAACCTCACGTCTTTTACTGATCAATCTGACCTGGTGCTTGTCGCAGGAAAAAGCTCCGTCAGTGATGAGGGTGACGAACATGAGAACAGAGGTTGTTCGAAGTGGACTGAGGTCGCCTGCTTTTGAAGTGAGTGTGAATCACAGGTGAAGCTTCAGCAGCGTGACTGTTTGAATCTCGGGTTGTAGGGAGGTCGAGCTGCTTCGTCTCCACTGGATTCAATCAAAAGGCCCTGGGCTTAAGTAATTGGACAGAAGTGGTATGTGCGTCCTACAGCTGTCTTCAAATAGAAACTCAAATCAAGTGGGCTGTGGGTTAAACAAGAAAAAATGGTTTTGAAACCAAGCAACATATGAATGGAGTTTTTCCTTAATAAATGCCAGTAATTGTGCAAGTTCACCCCCTGTCCTCTCCCCTCACGATGAGGAGACTTAAAGGCCAGCCAATTACTCCCAGAGCTTGGCATGTGGTTGCACTAATGAAGTCGGGGGGGGAAAGCGTGTGCGGTATATGTGTGTGTGTGTTTTCAAGTATTAAAGGGCCAACAGCACTCAACTGATAAGGCGTGGTGGGGAACACACCCCCGCTGCACACTTTGCCAATACCTCTGTTGAGATCATATCTCAAAGCAGCCTCTTCCTCTTTCCTCTATCTGTCTTCCTCTTCTGCCCCTCAGCGGTGTCCTGACAAGACAAGCAAACCAGCAGGGCCCGACGAGTTAAAGCTAAAGACACAGACACCCGTTAGAGAAGTGGACGTGGTACCTGTCCTTACGGCGAGGACCAGAGCAGAGTCCCATGGAGGATCTCGATGTCAATCTTGTTGTAAAGTCTTTAAGTCTACTGAATTTTGCATGCTAAAACAGCCAGCCAGTTAGTACAGACGAGGCTAGTCCAGCCTTTCGTCATTTTCCGATTGTTATGCCCAACTCTGCAGAAGATATGTGCGAGTTGGACCCAAATTTTTTGTCTAAACCCTAACAGGACCAGAAAGAAAGCGAACCCAGCCTGGCCCATACCTGGCAGACAGCCTGTGTTGTGTTTTAATACCACCCGGGCTGCTTGTTTTCCCGAATTGCAGGAATCTGTAGTGTTTTCCTGACAGCTCCCAAAGCCCTCGGGTCGGGTAGAGAGGGAAAACAGCAGCTTCTATGATTGGCCAGCCAAGCATCAAGTGTGTTTGTCAATCTGTCCTCAATCCAGCTTCCTCCATTGAGAAATCACTTCTTGATCTTGCATGTTATGATTATACACGTGCACTGCTGTGTTTGGAAGCTACGCGTTGTGCAGTAGGAGACAGTATTTTCTTCCCTCAGCATTCAGAGGTTGGAGGGCAGGGAATTAAAGCAACTATTCTACTATTCTCTGATTTGTCTGCATCTCTCCCCCTCAATCGTCACATCTCCTCCTGTCGCTCGTCAAGTAGCCTTTCATCTCCTTCTTCATCTTGTTTCTGCCGGTCTATTTTAAACTGGAATGAAGGGGAGTAGTTTAATGAGTCCCTTTACTCTTACAAGCCCTAGACTCGGCATAACCAAAATATTTTCTGTTCTCGTGGATCTCCCTGGACACTGGACTATTCAAGCATCTCGATTTAGATATCTCACTCACCCCTGAGCACAATGGAAGGAATTTAATGGAAGGATAACCACCAGCTGTGTCTC
The DNA here is from genome assembly GCA_016785235.1 of Pseudorhombus dupliciocellatus. NCBI lineage: Eukaryota > Metazoa > Chordata > Actinopteri > Pleuronectiformes > Paralichthyidae > Pseudorhombus > Pseudorhombus dupliciocellatus. Next base: position 87,715 of record JAFBJW010000149.1, on the reverse strand, counting down.
CACATCAGCCACATGAATACAAACAGAATGGCGCATATTGTGCCTGTATTCCATATGAAAATGGAGTTGTATTGTCATCGTGATCGGAGAGGGTTAAAATGTTCCGGTTGAAAAATTATAACCTGTTCCTTTCCGTGACAGCATCAATTAGGCTCAGCGATTCTCCCCTCCGCCCCCCGCCACCCTATTGCAGGCCTCTCTGGGCAATAACAGCGGGCCAATCAGAAATAGAAAAATCGATCTGGCGCCGGCTGGCTTGGGTGCATTTACAAGCAGCTGTAATGACTGCAGACTCATTTCTCCGATTGCTGGTGCAATCACGCAGCAACCCTGCTCTGTGCGGCCCTGAGCAGAGAGAGCACTAACATTGTGAGGAGCCTGCACGGTGAACACAGTACAGCATGATACTCATCGAACGTCAGCTGCTAACGGCTCATTTCGGTAGCAGTGCCTCAATAACTAAGCTACTCCAACAATATGATACATTCGGTACTTTAAGGTGCAATGATGACATGTCTTTGTTAACAAGCCAAGTTTTTCTCAAGGCTCATTTGTGCTATGTGCTATGTAACTAAAGAGATGTAAAAGTAAGCATACGGTGACGGAGCCTTCACTCTGTACCCTCTGCTCATTTTGTTGTTTCATGTTTGTCAGTCTCTTAGATATGGTGAGATAATAGTAAATAGAGCAATAGTACTATGAATTATATGAGGGCAATAATGCTGAAAGTGAGACAATCTTGAGGCATGAGGGGGAAATAGCAGAATGTTTGGATGAGAAGCTAAAGGAGTTGGTCTGAAACTATTGCGCATGCATGTGTGTGAGATGTTAGTTGACCTGGACACAAAGCCCAGTTTCAGTGATTATTTTCAAAGGCACTTATCAGGCCCATGCTCATGTTTCGCTTTGAGAGGCCTCTTCTTTTTCATTTAACTTCATTTAAAAGGTTTTGTTTTAGGACTGCTGGCTATAGGAGTGTATGACTATGCGTTGCATCACTGTTGCATTTGTTTTAGGGCTGTTGTTATTTCTATTATTGATTTTCCAATCAATCCCATTTTCTGAGAGTCAAAAGAAGGCACCCTCAGACTGACTGACTGACTGACTAGTCAATTGTATTTAATTCCTTTTGTGCTTTTTCGCCACGCCTCTGCATTTAATACTAAGCATGCCTATGCCTTATTTGGGAAATGTAGGGACATTTTTCCATATGCTGTAGCCGCTGACAAAACATTCTTTCGGTTTCGCTGTTAAAATTCCATCACAGTGTCTGACATTTCCCTTCAAAAACAGACTGGATGGAACATTGCAAAGCCTCCTTTTGAGCAATCATCAGCTATGTAAGATCAGATCTTTCCGGGACAGACAGAAGTGGCACGAAATAAGCAAGGCTGCGTAAGAGTTAGATTATGGTTGTGAGAACACAAAGTAGAGACTAAATCCCCTTTATGTAAGTATATTAGATAGCAATGTCCTTTGCCTTATATTAAAGTGAGGACTTTTAGGCAACAGCTCCCAGGCCTCCTCCCCACTATCCCATTTTTTTTTTTTTTTTTTAGGCAGGCACACCGTTTCTGTTGGAGGGGTAACACTTCAGATCCCCAATCAGTGTAATCACCAAGCGTTCCACACCAAAGGGGATTTACAGATCTTCTCAGGACAAATGTTGCATTATGTAAATATAATAGGACTGAATGTACAGAGCGCAAAAGAGCAGCGCAAGATATGGCCAGATTTAAAAAAAATCCCCTGCTGCACGAAGATGTAGCCATATGGCAAACACCCACAGTTCACTTACACATGTGATCCATAAACATGAACGCTGCCAATATGCAGTTATTTTTATTAATGCATTCCATACATTTGCTCTATGAGTCACATTTTTTTCAAAGGACGTGTGATCAGCCTGTGTTGGATGTTAGGTGGGACATCAGCCAATGAAGAGTAAATGGGGGATGGGAAGGGAGGAGGGAAGGATTGACAGCTGCCTCTGCCACCTTGCTCACTGTGGGTGATTAGACAATGTCATACAGTGCCGAGGATGCCTGGAGGAGACGCGATGGGCGGAAAGAGGAGCGCACAAGAAACAGAGAAATGAGGGTGTTGGAAGACGAGGTGGAAAGATGGAGAGGGATAGAGAAAAAGTGAGAGCCATGAGGGTCGTAACCGTGTCATCAGCGTGTGTGCCAGCATGCATCTGGAAAAGACTGATGCTCCTGTCTCTCCAATCTGCCTTTAACACCCCACCTCTCATCAGACCCGCTCCATCAGAGCTTTGTTTTTCTCATATAGCCTCGCTCTCCTGCCCTCCCTACCATTCCTTTCATTTCTCACCTGGATCCTCGTCCTTGCTGACACTCTCCTGGGTCCTGCTCACTATTTAAAAAAAAAAAAAAAAATGAAAGTTGTCCTGCATCATTTCGTTAAATCCAAACCTTTGGCAAAGTCCCTGCAAGTATTAAGAGCCAGTGCACAATACTGCAAAATGAAGCAAAATCCACTTATTCTGGCTAAATTCTGGGTACAACGTGAAGGAGAGGATGACAACTGATGAGAAATTATTTGGTCCATGTGATGAAATAAAAGACCCAAGTCACCTGTGTGTCTCTTCTACCTCGGAGGAAACAAATTCCTTTAATCTGAAATGCAGAATCGTATCTACACATCTGGATGAGTGAAGGCACAGATGGCATCAGGACCAGTAGCCTTCCTAACTAGAACCCTCTTAAATAAAGCTGTCACATGGAAATTCTCTGTAACTACCTATTTCAGATTAGTTACAATAAAAGTACACACATATTGACTTGCTGTGAGTTGCTACCATTTGCCAAACTGTTGTTATGTCCGTACAGCTCTCTGTTTTGGTCTCAGAATCCTTGACCTGAAAAAGGAAATAATTGCCCTGAGCAACAAAAGGCGGAAGTAGATGCTGGGAGTATAATTACCATCTCCATCTTAAAGGGTGTGTGTCTGCATATTGTGTGTTTTTGTGAGTGTGTCTTTCAGTCCCTCGCTGTGCCGCTGCACTGCGCTGCTGTGGGACGTGAGCTAAAATACACTTCCGTGCCTCGAAAGCCCTTCACCCTGGAGGCCGCTCTCAGTAAGGGATGTCCCTTTTTTTAGAGCCCTCTGAGAGATCAAAAAACAGCACTGTAACCCTTTCAGCGCTCGGCGCATGTGGGCCAATTCACGAACGTGATACTGCGTTGAAAGAGGAGAGGTTTGATTCAGTGTCCTGTTAAACTTGTATGGAATGATGACAAAATCCAGCTGCAAGCTTTTCAACCTGTCAGCTCACATTTAAAGCATCAGATGTTTCTTCCAATGTGCACCTGTTTGTGCCTACATCAACTTCCTGAAGTGCCAGTATATCAGGTAACCTCAACCTGCATTATTCCTGCCGTCTTGTCCAAGCACTCAGGCGATGAAACCAGGACACAGTCTGCACTCATGACTCCCAGCACAGCACGATGCATGTGAGCTCGTTTTGGGCTACGCTAGTAACAAGGAAAGAGGCCAGAGGGCCCGGTCCTGGCAGTCCCAGTGCCGGTTTGCTGTGGCAAAACCAGGACAGAAAGAACCAGAGCAACTATACCAGGGGAGCACAGACGAGCCCACAGCATTTAGCACAGATCAAGGGCTGCTGAGAAACGACAAACTGACATTGGAGAGGGTCGGAGGGAGAAGGCAGATGGCCGAAGGACGGAGGAACAGAAAAAGGAGATGCAAAATGAGAGTAGGGAAGACGGGTGTTGTATGTCAGCAGATCGATTGCAGCTAAGGATAGAACTATATCAGGATTCTCCTTCACCTCAGAGACAGAAATAACTGCACTTGTGAACCCTGTGGGGATCTCTGGACATAATAGATCTGTTTAGGGGTCAATTTCGCATTGAGGGACACAATGTCAATAGTATCTTCAATGCGAATCTTGGAATTTTATTTTGGTCTCGGAATAGACTTGAACACATTGACATTCACGGGACGCACAGTAGAGGTCAGAGCTGAGTGTTTCATGGGAACGAACCAAAGTCTATCAATCATCTATTATTTGCATTGTGAGCTGTGTCCCTGCACAACCCTGCCTTAATCAGACGTATAATAAAAACACAGAATCTATCACGTGAAATGATTCATCGCAGCTATTGTGACATATGCATTTTTTTTCATTTAGAACCACTGAAAAGAGACGCTGGACATTGTCCATGCTATTGATGTGAGAATCGGTAGCTTTTACTATTGTAGCTCCAATAAGCAGCCTTTTACGTGGCTAGTAAAAAGTTTACTGGAGGTCAGCAACATTCACAGTCGGGAATAGATAGGTGGTTCCTGAGCTGGCAATAATCCTCAGTTCATCCTGAGGATTACCTTGATGGCTCTACTGTGGTTGATATTCTGTATGATAGCCTGGATTGAATATAAAAGGTTTAAGCTCTTATTGGTCTTGTTTTGCAGCCTTGCAGCTTTCTGCGCTGGCAATAGCTATTCATCTGGAAATGCACAGACTTCAACACTAGTCGAAGTTTTAATTGAGTGTTGGATCCTTAAAAGCTTCCTGACAATGTGTCAGATTGTTTTAGAAATGACAGCGGCAGACGTCTTAAATTGCATCTAAAAATATCAACGTGCAGTTGACGATGTGGAACCTGGCTCATGAAAAATGACGAGCTCAGCTGCTGAGGTCAAGTTGCCTGAGAGAGGAAGACGAGCTAACTTGTGGCTGTGTCTCTCCCTGTGGGAGCCAGGCTGCTGCTGATATAATAGGCTGGAGGGCCGCGATCCGACCTGTCAGCAGCTGAGTCTCCTGTCTTCAGTTCACTCTGTGCAGCAGATAGCATGGATTTTCATATATTATGATGCTCAGGCCCAGAAACAAGTATTACATCCTCGCTAAAGGTCATAGTGCTGCATGGAGATGATGCTACGATGAAATCAGACAGAATGAGGAAGAGAAGAGTGGTATAAATAACCCATCAGTGTTCCTTTTTACTGTTGTGTCTTGTCCTCATCTTTCTTTCCCTTTCTTTCCCCCCTGTCAGTCCTCCAACTTTACTCAATCCAACTACGCCAACAAATGCTTTCCACCCTCTCTTTGTACCGCATATGGCAAATCAGCAAACGCTACAGCCCGCGTCCCTTTGATGCACCAACTGTGCAGACACTCGACTTGTCGCCTCCTAGAACCCGGCCCTTCCCACACAAACACACTGCGCGCCACAGTCGCGATGCTACCCGCGGCACCCTCCTCCGCTGTGACCGTGGAGACAGATGCAGCGCTGACCCGAGCCGTATGTCTCCTGAACATAAGCCTTTCTCCGAGCAGCAGCGTCGAGTGTGAAGCACTTAAGCGTTTGCTTGATTTTCTACCTACGCTTGAGCGTGTTAACAGCAAGTTATAAAAGATGCCGTGTCTCAGCCGTCAACCCAAATCAAAAACAATACGCGGCTTTAATAGCTGCCCACACGGCTCACCTTGCGCTTTGTTCATCTGCATGCATTATATTGCTTCTGTAAACACAGGGAGATGCCTTTGCAGCGTAGCAATAGAACTGAATTTTGAAAAGGGAATATCCATTAACAAGTTCATGTTTTGCATTTGTTGTTATAACATTTAAAATTCTAGTTTAAGTGAGTATTTCTATGCAACGATGTGTCATTCATGCAAGTAGTGAGAGTGCAGCTTAATAACTGTGTGCTGGCTACACATGAAGCATGAGCTACCCTGTGTAAACATTTCATAAGGAAATACTGAGAGGATGTCTACTTGTCCGTCTTCATGGCAAATATTAAGATGTAAATGTGTTCTTTCCTAGCCGGCTTATATTTCTACCCTGTAACAAGAAGTGCAAATGAAACTGTGCCTTCTCTTATGCCGACATATTTGTGCATGTGAATGTTGGTTTCCTTTTTCCATACTGTTAGACATTAAATTGCCAAAGCAGAGTTTTTGTTGGAGGACACTATTAAAACAAAGTTTTGTGCTTCGGGTGATTGGAAAGTGGTGATACAGTGCTTCTAAAGACGTGATCTGAGTCTTAAGCTGTCTCTGTGCCTCCATTTGAGCAAAACTGCCAAGAAAGCTATTATCACAAATCACCTTTTTACTCACGTAGGTGGAAGTAGAAATATATTTATCTGCATTACTTAAGGGACCTGAAACAGTCTAGCAGGGAGCAGAGTAAAGGAGACTATGGTGTTCACGCTGATCGATGTTTTCAGTCAAATAATGAAGATTGGTACTGCTGGATGGAAGGCATTATTTCTTGTGTGTGACCCAGGTGAAAATAGCATTGCCCTCCAATGGACATATTACAAATGAGGTCAGCCTCCTTGCAGATGGAGGTCTAAGTTCATAAAAAAAAATCCAGTTTCTCTGCAGAGTGAGCAGGAAATGTGTGTTAAAGCTTTATTAGAAATCCATCCATCCATCTATCTATATATATATAGTATTGCATTCATCCTTCTGATCATAATTTATGTAAAGTCCTACAACAACTTCTTCAAATTAATGACTGGAAATGCAGTCAGCAGGTGGTGGAGGTTGAATCTCACCTAGTCATGTCTGAATTTGTTCAGCTAAATGTCTGTCTGGTGGGTGGAGGTGTTGAAAACAATTAGCCCACATTAAGGCGAGCTAAACCAAACTTCAGATCCAATTTTTCATTCAGGCAGCAGTATAAGGCAGCTTAGGTCCAGGAGTACTCTTAACTTCCTGCCTTCTGACATAAACGAGGCCTCTGTTCTGAAGTGAACATGTTTGGATTCAGAATTTGGAGACTTGGACACACTGGATTTGTCAGATTTTTGAGGACATTATTCTTGGCTTTAGTCAGTGAGTATGCTCATGAAAAAAGTATTTTTTGCTTGGTTAAAATTTTAGATTTAGAGTATTTGCTTTGGCAGGTCGTTGAATTTGATAAGATTAATCTGTGAAGTGGGCTTTCCTTTCCCATTACTACTTATTTCACCGTGCTACCATCAGGACAGATTTGCCCCAACTCTTCCTCTTATTTTTCGTTTTTTTCAGTCTGCCTCTCATTCCTAATTTCTGAAGTGAATACCACATAAGCCTTTTAAGCCTTTGCCTTGTGCACTTATGTGACCTTAAGTGTTTATTCACATCGCATCATCCTCTTTCTCTCCCCCTCTTTCAGTATTTCTTACATCATCAGTGGCTCAGTGTATTTTACACATTTGTCATTTTAAATTAAAAGTAGAGCGATTGGACACCACACAGGGCTGTTAGGTTTGTGTGCATAGACTTTCAATTTTTCTTTGACAAAGAGTTATTATCAGGATGTGGACATGCTCTGAAAACTCCCTGAGTGCTGCAGGAGAAAGAGGGAGCTCTACACCGAGGACCAGACCTCATTCTTATTTTTAACCACTCCATTAATGTCTTTTCCTTCAATAGCTCCCTGTCTCTCCATCAACCATTCCAACGCATTTCCCTCCTCGCCCTCTAATCCCTGATCACTATTTTTCATTCTCCGCCTTTGTAGATGGAACACGTGCGAATTTTGAGACCTGAATTGATTCCCATCAACCAGCAGCCTCTCCCAGACTAACAGCGGCAGTGAGGGCAGGTGTAATTTGCTCATTACTGGTTGGATATCATTGCTCTTATGAGCATAGTTTGCAGAGAAGGCGAGCGCATTTTTGCCTAATGTCAGTTTTGATTGACTTCATCTCCACCTGTGAAACTTTAAGGATAAGTGGCACAGACCCTGGGTGGATGGATGGATGATTGCCATTAGATGACCTCCAAGATTAATTGGTGAACCGAGACTAATGGCAGATTAATGGATAATGACAATAATTGGCGTTAATTGACATGTGGAGGTGGACATCATTAACGTCCATGGCATTGAGTCTGATCGGGAGAGAACACCAATGTTGAAGCATTCTGCCTGTCCCTGAATGCACCAGCACAGAAACCTTTCAAAATATCAGTGCAGCACCCACCACATTACCGTACGGCACCTTGTCACTAACACGACGCAACTCTCATCTGCAGCACTGAAGAAGCTCAGTATTAAAAGTGACAAGAGGAGAAAAAAAAATAACAAGTGCAAATCTTCAAAGAGCCAAGTCTGAGAGACTGAGAGCACGACTATTACCGCTCTCTGGTGTGTGGCCGAGACAACTGATGGGTCATCACGATGGAAGCTCCGGTAGAAGAAAAGAGAACAGCGACAGAAATTATGGAAAATTGTGAGAGGGATAAAGGAAACGTGACGACCAAGAGGAGGAGAAAAAGCAAGAGGAGAAGTAAAGATAAAGGGTTTAAGCCGCATGGCGTCTCAGGTGGCCTTTCAGATTGCTGCGCTTTGAGAAGACGCAACGGGAGACTGAAAACACTTGAGCGATGGGGAAAAAAAAAAAAAAAAAATCAATGGTGCCTGTCAGCTCTGACTGCTTTATTCTAGTGCCGCATACCACTTCAACACCCCCGTCTTCTCTTCTCTCCTGTCCACTCTCTTTCTTCTCCTTCCCTCTCTCCATCCTTCCTCCTCCCTAATGACTGACTAACTTTTGGCAGGCAAAACTAAGGCGGCATTTTCTCGTCTTAACGGCACATCGAACAGTCCAGAGAAAACGTCTGGCTCACTTAAATAGCAAAACCAGAGTTTGGACCCTCTTCTCAAACGCCCTGACTTTCTCTCCTCCCGGCTGTTTTCCTGTTTTAATCTCAATCTGTTTTCCAACACTTTCTCTGCTCTTTCACTTTATTGGCCCGATGTCCTGTATCTGGGCCTTTTTTATTAAGAAACCTGATATTGGCCAGCCAGTTTCATCTACTTCTGCGATGATGGCGGCAGCTCCCCGATCACAGCAAGTCAATACACTTTTAATACTCTTTAATTCACACGGCTGCACAGAGAAGTAATATCTACCTGGTGTCCAGGTGATTTACTCAAACCTGCTTCAACCCTCATGAAGGAGAAGCAACTAGAACACAACTAAAAGAATTAAATGATTTCTGGAGGCCACTGATGTGCGCTAAGGGATTTTTATCTTAGGGGTTTCCAGGCAATAAAATTGCCTCATAAAAAAAATCTAATTATAATGAAGGTCCAAAATATACTACAACCACTACTGACAGCTAAAATAACTGAACCATTGGAAAGGATAAGCCTAAGTGGGCTAAATGAAAAAACAACACATTTTTGCCTGAGACAGAACCGTACTCCATACCACTGTGCACAACTACAGCAGAAACTGACTGACTGTAATAACTTCATGGACGTGGATAATATCACTGCATGCACACACATTTTCATTTTCACTTTGTTCACAATTAAATGAGAAACATTGTTTTGGCATTATCCTTGATGGAGGCGTGTGTTCTCCGAGTGCCGTGCTACGTCAGTATGATCTTTTGGTGAACCCTTGTTCTGTGAAGCACTTTGTAAATCACGTTTTAAAGCGCTCTAATGGTCATTTTAGTCATCAAAAACTCTTGTTGGGGTGAAAACAAGGGTAAAATTAATTGCGACCAACTGCCTCTTCACACCTCCGCACCCTGCACAAAGCAAAGCCATACAATTGTCGATGTAACGCAGACATGAACATCCACTCACAGTCACACTCCCAGCTAGAGTATGTTGTACTGCAATTGTGATTTGGAAATGCTACTGACATTCAAATTACTACTCAAAATGAAGTGGTACATTACTGTCTGTCTGCCTATAAAAACTGTAGCACTTCAAATCAGGGTTGTGTTATAGTCTAAGCTGCATATGCTATAGTGGCTCACAGGTGGTAGAAACACAGCTGTAGATACTGAGACAGGTATCCCCTGGAGGATTCCGGGCCCAAAATACTTTCTATCACCTCAACACCTTGGATCAGATTTTTCTCTCACCTTTGTTCCCTCACTCTCTGTGAATGTCTCTGTGGTGTCACATCATTTGTCTCAATGCCTTTGTCTCTCTCTGTCCTCTGTTCCCCCTTTTGTCCTCTTCCTCCTCTGGGCAAGGGTAATCAGCCCAGGGGTTGGTGTCCAGCTTAGTGGCTGGTTGAACAGATGTTCACAAGGACAGGGTCTGTAAATGTGCGCTGATGCACAATGGGGCTGGACAACAGTAACTTACAACCACTGGGGTCATTTATACTGGAGGGCTGGATTATTGTCTTATGTCTTAGGATGGAGGGATAAACCATGAAGGGATAGTTGGAATGGATTGGAAGCAGGGTTTGGGTTTGGGGGGGCCGCAGGGGATTAAAACAACTGGCTGGTGGCAACAGAAGCATTTTTACTCTACTGTGCCTCTCAGACCAACAGGGAGGCTCACAGCGAGCTTTCACAGGTCACAGCTGGGTCGAGGAAAGGAAAAATAGCAAGGGGGAGGGGAGGGAGACAGTGGCGACTGGAGTGAAAAGGTCAGTGTGTTAGGAAAGGATTTGTTGTGTGGGTGTGGAGACCACTGACAGCCTTTACCGTCAGGTTGCACTGTACCTTTCTGTGATTTGATGACCAAGGGCTTATTCAAATTCCTCCATGCAAATTCTATTTTCCAGTACATGTAGCAACAACAACAACAACAACAACAACAGCTAATACATAGTGGCTTGAATGACATTGTTATTGTTTGATGCCTACCAGGCCATTTTGTGTTGTACCTGTATAATAGGTTTACAGTGGTACTAGTCAAACCATAGTATGGTCCATGTCCCATCTGCTGACATGGAGGAGGTAGACTGTATGAGCTTTATTGAAGCCTAAATGGGGATTAAAATGATGTGGCTTCACTATTGGGAGACTCATCCATCATTACATACAGTCTGTAATTCAAATCAGCTTGAGCAGTTTTATCTGCAGGTATTTCTTGCTGCATACCACACCCAGAATGCATCACTCTTAAAATAAATCAGCCTCTATGAAACATGAGATGAGAGAGATTCAGGGCAAGAGAGTGGATCCATCTATCCATACAATCCTTTGAGGGATGCAGGAGGGGCTGGAGCTAATCCCAGCTGACACTGGGCAAGAGGCGGAACACACCCCGGACAGGTTGGCACGGGACCGCAGGACTGACAGAGACAAACAGCCGATCACACCTACAGTCACATCTCCAGTTCTCCTAAGCTGCATGTTTGTGAACTGAGGAAACGTAGACATGGGGAAAACATGCAAACTCCACGCAGCTGCCTGCCAGGTTGAGTCATGAGGGACAGCCTCTGTGCAACGTGCCACCCACCTCCAATTCAAAGCCTCCACCGCTAGCGTGCACGGGCCACATGCATCGATTGAGCTGTACACACTGTGTGCATTATTTGTTCGATGAATTACTCTTTTTATTCACTTTGCTGCGAGTCAGCTTAGGTGAAGGCTCGCTCTGTTATTAATGTCTGTCGTCTTCAGGAAGCATTAGTAGCTCTAATGAAAGCATCTTTATCCCTCCAATTAAATCTTGTCCTCTCATCCGAGCCTTTTGTCCTTCTCACCCCCAGCCCAGCAGCCCAAACACACACACACACACACACACACACACACGCTGCTTGTTACGTGGCCACCTGATAATTGGATAGCGTTGGTGGCTATTATCAATTTCTGCAGGTACAGAAAAAACCTGTGTTTTTCAAATCATCTGTGGCACAGCAGTGCACTTAGTTCATCATCAGCCTGCTCAACTGAAACACACAATTTAACTGCGTCGTAGCGAGACCTGCTGATTTTACATATAGCTTTCAGCGCCGTCAGACACGCTGAATTATTGTTGAGGAGTAAATTAATTTGCCTCTGTCTTTGTTCTAAGATTGTGTACATGACTCACTGAGCTATTTTAATTGAGAAAGAGATATTGTCTCTATATAGTGAGGTTACGGAGAAATTAGACCAGTTTCCGTATGAGAGCAGTTGATGAAATATTTCACAAAACCAGACAAACCTCAAACCTGAGAGTGTTCTTTGGAGATAAATAACAGGAAATTCAATTTTCTTGTGGTTTTGGATAGAAACAGGAGACGTTTGACTTCAAGTAAATCACGTGCACAGTTTGGACAAAAGTCTCTAATGCCAGATGCCAAAGTGCCATTACAATGTTTCCTAATGCTTGGCGTGCCCCCAAACACAGAGGAGGAAATTACAATTGATGGTCTTCCCTTCAGTAGCCCGGGAATTGGCTGCAATCATTACTGTCAGTGTACAAGCATTTGTTCTAATGTCTTCAGGATGAGAGACTTAATATGAGTCTAATTGTATTAGTGGACTAAAGAGACAATCAGGCGTATGGGTTTTGTCTCTGTGTACGTGAAGCTCTCGCCATGCACATTGACTTTTCTCAAGTTCACAGAAACACGGGCAGGCACACACACACACACACACACACACACAAGCACCAATACATGCAAAATTGTTGGTTGACTGCCCTTCACGACTGAGGGGAGATTTGAGGTCAGACAGGGCAGACAAGTCTCATTGTAGTGTTTGAGCTGCTGTGAAACTGTAATTTGAATCATCACCACACACACACACACACACACACACACACAAGCCTTGGGAAAGCAAACACTTAGACGGCAGAACAACAGGCTAATTAAACATCCAGTACACGTGAGCAAATTAACAGGTAGAGGTTTTGTTTTTGTTTTTACACAAAGCTGTTCCAGTTTATATTAAGTGTCATATCAGCATCTATCAGTCGTATCATACCAATTAACAATGTGAACAGATTTATTTTATATGCAAAATAAACCAAAAATTAATGAATAGCCATTAAATTTGTTGTTGATGTTTTTCATGCTTAGCTATGTACTGTCTTTAAATTTGCTGCCAGAAATCAAATATACACATATTTCCCAGTATGTTTCTTTTAAATCAGTCATGATTTATTCTAATCTATTTATTATCGCCTGGAAATCCCACTTAATATGTTTGTATTATTAATAGGCAAACAGATTTTCAAGTTAAAAGACTTCCTGGTGATGATTTAGGGACATAGTTGCATCACTGGAATCCTGTTTTGTCAGGCAGGTTGAGCCGAAATAAAGATTAGGAGATCTGGACACACACATGCACACACACACTCACACACTCATGCTGCACTGCTGATATGATGAACGCAAACACACAGATGGCCAGATAAACCCATAAATTTGATCAGTGGGTTTGCACTGACGTCACTGGGGGTTTGCTCAGGATTATTTAACGTTTTGCAGATGTTGCATAACATCTCGTGTGAAGGGGACTGTGACACGACACGGTGACAGGGCTCATTTTGATTTCATTACGAGGCAGAAAGTCGTGAATGGACAAAGTCATGCTGTCACGATTTTTTGAATAAAATGTTACTTTTCCCATGTTTACTTGCAGAAAAAACATGTTTCAGCAAGGCAATGTTTATCCAAGTTTCAGAAATCCTGATTTATGATTCCCTATATCTTTATCTGTGGCTCCAGTGATTCTTTTTGCTGACCACCTGCGCTCCTCTCAGTTAATCTTCCTCCCTGTCTAATTGTTGCTGACCTCCTGTTTCTCTATCTCTGACTGACAGGTGTGGAAAGTGGACTGGCCAGAGCTGTAGTTGCTGTTGTCGTCAAGGAAACCGAGACTCCTGTCCTGTTACCATGGGTAAACAGAACAGCAAGCTGCGGCCAGAGATGCTGCAGGACCTCCGGGAGAATACCGAGTTCTCTGACCACGAGTTGCAGGAGTGGTACAAGGTACGCAAACACAACAAGGTGCCGGGTAGATTCTGTCAAATAACTCTACCTTTGATATATTACTTCATTATTACTTTGACAGCAGTAGTTGTCACCTCATTTGCACCTTGAATAGAAAATATATGATAATGATATTCTAATGACGTTATAGATGAGCATTAATGAACATTTGCCACAATCAAAGTCACTTTTCCAAAATTCATCTCAAGTCAAAATGAATGACACCGCTCTATATTAAAAGCAAATATCCCTTTGGTCCACACAACACAGACACATGTTTAATAACAACTAAAACACAAACCAAACAATATCTTCACCATCATGTTGTTGAGAGAAACACAACATAGTGCCTTCAAATGAATCAGCATCCTGAGTAAAATCATGTTTCCTGAGTAATTACAAAACCCAACAGCTGCCTTCAATGTGATATTTGCTCGACCCGCTCCCAGTCTATTAATCCACTGGGGAGATTGAATTAGATCTTTGCATGATGAAGTGCCAAAGTGAACTGACCGTCGTGTGCGCACAGATGTGTGTTTGTGTCACGGCTATATGGCTTTACGCGTGGATTAGATCTATGGAACATCTGTGAGAGCTGTCCTGAATCAGGGCTGCACATGTCAAACCGTCACCTTCCTGACCTGTGGATTAAGCCTCATTGACCCAGGGTCTCTCTACACTCACGGTGGAGGCTGATGATGATAGTGAATGAATCTTTCCATTTATAGGTCTTAGGTCTTAGTTAGTGTTAAGCTTCCATCACAAGAAGGCCAGAAAACCACGTTTCAATGTTAGTTATTCGATGCTATAATAATGAGGTAAAACATCATAATTGAAGACTGACTCACGATTGGTCGGCTGTGTATATGGGCAGGCCCTTGCTTCTGTGGTTACCCCGATGGCTAATGTGCAGACGTGCAAATGTGCAACAAGGCCTTGTTCGTAGCCAAGACGATGCATGGCTTCATTTCTGGATAGTGGGAGGAAAGAAGAGAAGAAACATCACACTTTGTCTGTTCACGAGATTCCACAAGGGTTGGTTTTCAGTGCTGAGGTTGAAGCTTCTCACTACCTCACGCCTACTACCCAGCATGATATAAAACGTCTGTATGTTCTATACTCACCAGCAGAAGTGGAAATATCCTTCATCATCCTACGCATTTCCAACCGGAGACAGCAGCCGTCTCATTTGCTCTCCTCAAAGGGTCTGAGCGCCACAGTATCCTTAAATATGCCCTGCAAGGGTGGCAGATTTCAGATTTTCTGTGACATTACATGTGTAAGGCTGTTAACAGCTGTATTGCCCATCACCTTCCTGGAGCTTCCACTGAAGGCGTCTGCTTAAGACATGTGAAGTTACCTGAGAACTGCCTGCTCTGAGCAGATTAACAGGTCCTAGATGCTGGAGATGTCATGTAAACTGTTTAATAAATTCCAAAGGATGTGAAGGTGCCTCGGGTCTCTGTGAATTCCTCCGGCTTGTCTTTGGGGGGATTTATTAGCAATGAATCTGAGCTTTGAGTCAGAAACCCTCGCTTCGGTGTTGAGAAGCTCTCCAGTTGAATGTCTAGCAATGACATTTTTTTATGAGGAGTCATATTAGCTTTCCACTTTTAATATGATGGTTAAAAAGGAGGTCCTGCATTCAGACCTGGACAATGACTCTGTCACCTTTCTGCTTCTATCATAAAAGCCTCTGTCAAAAAGAAGTGAAGAAAAAAACAGACAGAACAAAGATGGAGACTGACAGGACTTTCACCTCCCTTTTCTTCTCAAGCACAATGGTGCTTTATCAAAAAGGTGATTCCTCGAAAGAGGGGGTGGGCCTGCTTTCAACTATCCAAGGCAAAGCTCCTTTTGAAAAATCACTTTTTCAAACTGTCCAGAATAAAGCATTAACTGATCGTTACCTTTACTGGTCAAAGTTTTGTGACAGGAATGTGACTGCCCCAACTCCCCATGAAAAGGCTTTTTATCTGTTAGTTACTCACTTTGAGCCCATGTTGTCTCTTTTCCCTTCTGGCAGGGTTTCTTGAAGGATTGCCCCAGCGGGACCCTGAATGTTGAAGAGTTCAAGAAGATTTACGCCAATTTCTTCCCCTACGGTGATGCCTCCAAGTTTGCAGAGCACGTCTTCCGAACCTTCGACACCAATGGTGACGGGACGATAGACTTCCGGGAGTTCATCATCGCCCTGAGCGTCACATCACGGGGCAAGCTGGAGCAGAAGCTGAAATGGGCCTTCAGCATGTACGACCTGGACGGAAACGGGTACATCAGCCGCGAAGAGATGCTGGAGATTGTGCAGGTGAGCGAGTACTTTTGACTTTCATCCCTTGTATTTGTACAAACACCAAAACATTCCTCCATAGCAGTGTCTTTAGGATTCGATTTCCTTCAAGATCAAGATAAAATGCACAAACAAGTGGGTCAAATATTACTGTCATTAGTCTATTTGTCAACAAAGCTGTCTTTGCTTTCCACGGTGCAGATTAGCTAGCTGTCATTTTTTTACTGCAGCCTATTTCCCAGAAGCCCATTACTGTATATTTTATAGCCAATCATATGTCAGGCTGGACAGAAATAGAGCGCTTACTTATATGATAAGTGCTCACTTAAATTATGCAAGTTAATACATTTGTTCAAGTATGGATGGGTTAGACTTAATGTGCTGATTGCAAGTCTGTTGCTGTGAAGGCTGTTAAGAACAGCAATGTAATCCCTTCACTGTTTAAGAGAGGAAATAAAGACACTCAGATGTGGGGATATTGGACACAAGATCTTCTGTGTGTGTGTGATCGCGCACCTCCGAGTGCTCATGGATTAGTGAGTTAAATTTAACAAGAGTTTATCCCTGAGTGTGCAGAATACTGGGATTATCCTCAAGCTCATAAAGGTTATGCACCAGTGGATGAGAGAGGAGGGGCCCATTGTGTCACAGAGACAGAGAGATCGGCATCGTGGAGGAAGTCAGATTTCTTCTATTTCCACATTATCGGACAACAGATTGTCCTCGCTATCCTAATCAAAAGAAACAAACTGAGTGCCAACATTTGTTCTTGATGTGTAGAGTTGTGGTAATCTAGCATCTAAAATGATGTAGCAGGAAATGTTTGCCACACAACCAATATTGAAAATTATTGTCCAGCAGCAAACAAGTCAATTTGGTCAGTCGTTTTTTAAGGACTGAGGACTTTCAGCCACCGAGATCAGCACAGTGACACCAGCGTCGGCCTAACCACCAAAAGCTCTCTTGACAAATTTGCCTTTCATCCTGACGTATTTTCTTATTCCTCCACGTAAGCTCACCCTTAGCGTTCTCCCAATTTACCTCTCCGGATAAATTCAGGAGATTATCTGGAGTCCAGTGCATGTCTGGAAGCAGCTTTGAAGTCAAATGATAAAAGAGAATAACAACTCAAATTCTGAGTCATCCATTGTTAAACATACAAACACTCATTTTGTTCTCCCAGAGATGACAATTCACTGCAAACACAAAAGGCTTGAGCTACCTCGCCTCCTGACAGCTCAGCTGTGACACTGATCCACCGTCTCTTTTACACACTATTTTTCCAATGCAGGAGATTTATTGGGCATGTAAGCCGACTGCCACTCTGAGCCTGAGGCCAGCTGATCGTTGCAGGCTCTCCGCGAGCACTTGCAGAGGTTAATTTATTGCTATCGGGGGACGGGAGGCGCTCGTATCAGATCAATACGGAAAGCTCTGCGTGTAAAACCCCCCCTCCCAACACCGCCGCCATCCCAGCCTGTTGGCGATGGCGTGGTTCCACAGGCAGTCAGACCCTGTGTGGGTAGTTGTGGAAAAGCTGCCCAGGCTGCAGCTCTGAGCATCGGGAATAGGAAAAGTCAGTGTATCAGCATCTTGAAAAGCTGCAGTGACTTTATTTATCAGTCCGGTCGTGTTTTATTTCTCTCCCGCTGAGCCTGCTTAATGGCTCCCTGCTGGACTGAATTCACTTATCTTTTTGTTCCTTTCGCCCCCACTCACCATGTCTCTCTCTTCTTCCTTCTCTCAGGCCATCTACAAGATGGTGTCGTCTGTGATGAAGATGCCAGAGGATGAATCCACGCCAGAGAAGAGGACGGATAAGATCTTCAGACAAATGGATCTCAATAATGATGGTGAGCGGAGGAAATGGCAACGCGGAGGGACGAATATGCTGCAGAGAGAAGGAGAGAGCAGAAGACGGGAGTGATGAGCAGCAGACAAATTAAATAGATGAACAGCAACAAAGACCTTTTGAAATGGTTCACGTCGAACCCCGCCCTCCAAAAACAGCTTCATGGAGCACTTTCTGTAGTTTATACGTAACCCTGCCGACAAACAAACACATGCTGATAAAAACAAAATGTCCTAGAGAGAGCTGACGGTTCAGGGCTACTTATTCTTTACTTCTTTTTTTCTCGCTTGTTGTCATAACCACCCCCGTCCCAAGATACTGCTCTCCACCAAACAAAGAAATAGATCGTACAATAAATCCTCTGGTGATTCACAGACAAAAAAGAAAAAGGAAACTTAGCCAAAAACTTCAGTCAAGAAGTTTCTCATCTCATCAGGTTTTCTCCAAGAAACTGGCTCATTTCAATAATTCAAATGGGAACAAAAAACTTTTCATGCAGTGCCCATCCTTAAGTCACAATATTACTGTAAAGAAGACGTTCTATTTGAGCCAATGTCAGTATTAATGGTGGACTTCAGTTTTTATCATGCAGGTCATCATTGAAAACCACCAAGAGTATTAATATTGAAAATATCATCAATAAATATTTCATATATGTTTCCTGCAGGCAAACTGTCTCTGGAGGAGTTTATCAAAGGTGCCAAAAGCGACCCTTCCATCGTGCGGCTACTCCAGTGCGACCCCAGCTCGGCCTCCCAGTTCTGAACTCCCGCCTGGCTGCGACCCCCCCCCTCCTCACCTCCTCTCTGTTGCTACTGAACCAGTCACACACACAAAAAAAATCAATGCATGATGGTTCTCATCTCTCATATCATCTTATATTTTGTGCAAGGATAGAGGAGGGATTTTAAAGAGGAAAAGGAAAGTCATCACTGTCGTTTTACTTTCATTTTTATATTTGGGGAGGATTCTCTCTCCTGGGAGATGGCTCGTTTTCTCCTCCACAGCCTGTGGATATCATGTACATACTGTATGTCTATGTATATCATAAGATGAAGTACATTTGTCTTCATGTATAGTGCACACACTCCGGCATTGAAAGGCAGTATTATGTAGCGTAGCATCCTGGTCTGATCTGAAGGGGCTGAAGGGAGTGAAAGGTGGGTGGGCGGGGTTATTGGGATTTTTCTGCTATATGATGTTTCCCTGAGAAAAAGAAGGCCTAAGATCCCATTAGGTTTGTATTAAATATGTACTTGCTTATTGTTGATTTTTACATTTCAAATGTCTTTGGGTTTTTTTTTTTTTCATTTGTACATATGATTTTCCTCCATGTTGTTTTATTTATTCATTTTTATTCTTATCATTGTGCTTTTACTTTGATAAGTTGTTAAGGATGTTGCCGTTTACAGCGACAGGGAGAGCATGTCCGCTAAGGTCGAAGCCGTTTGGATTTTTGTGGCCGTCTTGAGCGCGTGGGAGAACACGCAAATCTTGTGAAATAAGGAAGTCCCATGATGCATTTGATCAACGACACCAGTAGCACATATCGTTTGAGCCGCCATGTCTTTGTAAAAGTGTGGCCGCGCATTTAGGTCAGAATGTGTGTGTGTGCATGTGAATTTGCGCCGTATGCTTGAAGCTAACTTTTACAGTATTACCATGTCGTGCTGTTTCCTAATCTGTAAGTATTTTAAAGTTCTTTATCGACGAGCAGTAAACTTGAAGAGTCCCAATCCGTCACTACACTGCATGTTCCTGCGATTTAGACGACAACAAGAATACACAAAACCAGTTAAGGCACAGCGGTTTCCTTTTGTAGCTCTGCAGCATCCTCGGCAGCATACCAGACGTACCAGACTGAGTATTTGTCCCCGGGACAAACCCTGACCCCAACGCCCCACCCCCCCTTTTCCTCTGACCAACAGGAAAGTTCACAAAGGGCTCGTTCATCACTGTCTAGTTGAATGCTTTTATAAACTGGATCAGTCAATCAGTCGTAGACGTACAGGTGTCATGAGACGGGCGAGAGCTCACATTCCTGCTCTGATTTGGATTTTCTAGATTTTTCTCAGATTTTTCTTGTGCAGTAACCTGACAGAAACCAGTGGCTGTGTTTTATTTTAGCACTAATCCACATCTTTAATATAGTCTGATAGTCTCAGATTTTTACTTCACATAAACTCAGTTGAGGGGCTGCATCCTTCGGAGGAGGCCGTCCATGTAGACCTCTTAGGCCGAACCAACAGGAGACTGGTCTACAGAGGCCTTCTGTGATTGGCTTCAACAGCTTGTCCCGCCCCTTATTGCTTACACCTGGCAATTTACACGAGCACCTATTGCTGTTCAGTTGAGTTGTATGTCTTATAACATTCTGGTGCCATTACCTCTTTGGAAAGAAGGTTCTTCATTTAAGCGCAATGAATCCTGGGATAAGTTGGGGTGCAATGCGTCCCCTGTCGGAGCCGTTGTCTCTCGTGGATTGAAGGATGTATTTGGAGGACGCCTTGGACAGTAAAGTCACGCCCACTGTGACACGATGAGTCTTCAAACGCAGCCTCCGGAGGATGCAGCTCCTAAATAGAGAGACGGAGAAAGTTAATAACTTAGGGACACAGGATCACATCAGTTTCACCAGTTCAATAATGAATTTTATTTTCAACCGTGTGAGATCAGCGCTGTTAGACAAAGCCTTGACTGAACAAAACATGTTTCACAATTAAACTCCTCCATCCTAAACCCCGTGCGTGTGTAAACAGAGCCACTGGTCGCAGCGATGCCAGCACCTCTCTCATGTATGAGTCATGTACGGCCCTGTAGCCGGATCTCTGTTGCCACCTTCTGTTTTTGGAAATAAACACAGTATAAATTCTGTCTGTGACACATGTAGCCATTGGCCAAACTGGAAAAAAAAAACTATTGGAGCAAAAGAAACCTTGAAGTTGACGCACTACAGAAGCACCTGTGGATACTTTGTAGTCTTTGGATATTTAGTATTGTTATGATAGTAGAATGTCCTTATTCTAGGCTGATACCAATACTATGTGTATTTGTAGTACATTTTCTTACTTGTATCAGTACAATAGCAAATTACTCAAGTCCTTTTTAATATTATACTTCATTTAACCTCTACAAACACTGGACTATTTTTTTTTTACTTAAACTTAATCTTATCCAGAATAGTAATAGATTAGTTTTTCACAAACATAGAATTAGTTAAATGTGATGTATTGCTTTAGAAATAAAATATTAAAAAAAGTTGTGAAAGCAGTTGAAAATAGTTCCACAAAAAACTAATAACATTATATGACTGCTTATTAATACATCAACAATGTGAAACATAAGGGTATTTTTGCGTAATGACCAGTTTTTGTCCTGGTAATCACAGTAGGATGAGGTTTTACTACTCATATTTCTGTAATCTATTGCAAAAATGTTCTGAATACTTCTTTCAACAGTGATAATTAAAGATTTGTAATTCGATCATGAATATGACCTCACTTCAGCGAAAAGTGGAGTAGGTCTCAGTTTTTATTCTTTTGTTTTACGAAATCCTTTTTAAACTGGAAAATAAAAAAGCCATTAAAACTCAGACTAATTCAAATATTGTATCCGTGTGAGAAGCTTCATAAAGCAGGATGGGCTTTGGATGGGCTTCAGTTCACACACTGGGGAGAATGTGCAGAAGAAAATTGCTCATTACACTCGGCTGATTTCAGCTGGGGGAGTTGAAAATAACTTTTAGTTCAATGGTCAGGGCCGACGCTCAGTCAAAACGGCTTCA
Organism: Pseudorhombus dupliciocellatus; assembly: GCA_016785235.1. Classification (NCBI taxonomy): domain Eukaryota; kingdom Metazoa; phylum Chordata; class Actinopteri; order Pleuronectiformes; family Paralichthyidae; genus Pseudorhombus; species Pseudorhombus dupliciocellatus. Next base: position 66,121 of record JAFBJW010000149.1, on the reverse strand, counting down.
ATTATGGAAAGAAAAGGCCAACATCAGCCTGAAATTTAGCATCGGTACAACGGTGAAATATTTATTGTGTTACTACCTCACAAATTGGAACGTGTGCAACGGTGGCCGAGCGGACAACTCTGACAGAATCTGAGAGCAGTGCTGGTGCAGCTGCAACCACATGATATGACACTGATCCAACTTGTCCCTAAAGTTTGCTCAGGAGCTTCCTGACCAGCTGCGCCTCTGCTTTAGGGGGACTCCTATAGTATCACTGCCTCCTGCTGGTAGGCTAAGGAACAACAGTCTCCAACCCAACGCCAACCTATCTCAGCCCCGCCCCTTTTCTATTCTCACTGCCTCTGACAAACTGGTACCTTGTGTTGGATAAACATGGCCCCCTCTCCTCCTTCCTTCCCTGACACCTCTTTCCTTCCTTCCCCCTTTTTTCGGTTGCATGAAAACCTCAAGTGAGGATTGTCATGTTTGTTCCGTTGGACCTGAAATCAAAAATAAATACGTGTTTCAAAGCTGCATGGCTCATTTCTGGTTATTCAGGACATGCACGGAACGCTCTCGAGAGAAAAGTACGTCACTGTTGACAAGGACAAAGTGTGGGCTGACAGCTGTAGGACTACCGTGATGCATTTGAACACTTTCGAGGCTGGAGCACACACCTGACATGCCCTAGGTGACTTCGCAATAACCGTCCGCTCGTCTCCCTGAATGTCTGAGCGCAACCAGTCATACCTGTCAGGTCACTGCACCTGCTGCCATTACCACATATCACAGAGATTGACTAACCCCGCGAACAAACAGAGAGCTTCATCATTTTTGAATAAAAACTTTATTTACTCAAAAAATAAATACAATACCTGGCACTGCTAGTTTGTTGACCTAACTGCAGGGCACGCTCAGCATTCTCAGTTATAGTTCAGACTAGGTTCCATCTTGTAAACACAGGTAAAAAGCATTTGCCTCCTCATCCTATGCAGTATAATTTAGCCATTTTAAGCACAAAACTTTAAGACACACACACTCTCTCTCTCTCAACTAACAGGGGTTCCACACACAGTGCAAAGATCCTCTGAGCTGCAGACTCATGCATCAGCCTCATTCATCAGGGGGAAAACAGTGGATGAGATGTGACGCTACAGTGCATAGATGTGCAACCCTTCATCTCCAAGAAGCTCCCACCTGTCAAAGCTAAATCCAGAAGCTGGACCTTTCCATTGCGCCCCGCTCCAGCAGCTGGTGTTGCTCCGGTGGCGTTTGCAGGCTGCCAGCCCTCATTTCCAGCATCTCTCGGTCTGACCTTTCCCTGTAGGGCTGGCGAAGGGGCCGCCTCTCAGACGGAGGAAGACTCTGGTGCTGACGGGGAGGATGCTGAAGAGGGGGAGGAGGTCTGTACAGTGGTTTCGAGGGTGCAGTGTTCCGCTTTGGAGGCTGGTTATAGGCTCTTCTAGGAGGTTCAGAGTAGTGCGTTGAAGGTTCACTGGAGCTGCTCGATGGTTCTGTGTGGCGAGGGGCAGCAGCTTCCGCCTCTATCGGCCTCACCGCGTTGATCTACACAACAACAGAAAATTTCAATCCAGTTTTAAACATGGCTCGTTAGAATCTTTGATGGGATTCAGCAGCACGCTGGTCTCACCGCTCTGCCATGGATTATTGCTTTCTTCCTCTTCCGACAGCACGGGAGGCCCAGGAAGGAGGAGCAGACGCCCAAGCACTGGGCAGAAAACACCATCTGGGTGAGACAGGTCGCGATCAGGGGCAACCAAAGGATCAGAGTGGTGCTCTGGGGAGGAACAAAGGAGCGGAGTTAGCGGCGAGCAGCTGGACCATACAGAGCACAATTTGAGGCAAGAGCGCGCAGCAGCTTCTCATAAATGAGGAAGCGGTTCGGGTAATGAGGTGACAGGGAATTGTGTTTTTCTCAGATGGCTGTGGAGCAATCCGCAACAAACACGGCAGCGAACCGTGGGAATTTGAGTGTGCACAGGAGAGAGTGCGGTGAATAAATGATATGCAGCGCAGAGGAGTGGGGCAGAGGGAAATGAGCTCGGAGGAAATTCAAAGAAAAAGCAGGCTACAAAGAGAATGTGGTGTTGGGAGTTTTCTTTGGAATCCATCATGAATTATGCAAGAAGAAGCAACAACAACAAAAACTATTTTTACTGCATTCTGAGCCTGAAAGACTTTGTGAGACTTTGTGTTCATTCTCAATCCACACTCACTATCCCAATTAGGTTCAGTGTGACTCTTATTTTGGCGAGGATTTTCTCATAAAATGAGGAGTTCGTACTTTAACTAATGCCAATTATACCTCACATCACCGCATTGACAGAAACAAATGCAGAGTTCAGGTACATGGGTTTATAATACACTACTGTAGTTCCTCACAGGTATAAAGACACATGTGTGTATTAACAGATTATTTATCACCAGTTCATCTGTATCTAAAGTGGGACCGCCATTAACCTCTTGCACCGCAGGTCACTTAACGGACAAATAGTAGATTACAAGTCGTGCTAAAACGCCAAAGCGGTGCTGATGTGTGACCTGGCAGTTGGTCTGAGGCACAACGGAGCACGACAAAGTCTGAAGTGACCTGACAGGGTCAGGTCAGCATTTCTGCCACCGGCCCGTAGGCTGCAGAGTGTGGCTGACTGAGCGACAGAGACGCTCAGCCTGCCACTGCAGCCTTCCGTCACACCCTGAACACAAACACGGGCCGCTTTGTGGCATCTATGCTGTGGTGGCAACCCTTAAAAAGAGCCATTTCATGACAATCGCTGTGATCTCGACAGACTCACGTAGATACGCGTGGGGTCAAAGGGACACTCGTTGGTGATGCTGGAGTACCCGATGGCGTCCGGGAAGCGGCAGTGAGTCAGGAGGCTCCGCCCCCCGTGGATTATGGCTCTCACCACAGACACGAGGAGTCCGATGACTGAAGCCGCCGCCATGACTGCTGCCACCAAACTGACAGCGAAGAGCGACCACGTCTGTGGGAGACACGGTGGCAAAGAAAACCTTGATCTCAGAAGCCTATCAATACAAACACAGCCAACCCTGCACACCGATCGATTCCTATTCAAAGATATTTCATATGGAAGCAAAAGAAAAACAAACAAAAACTGAGAGAAAACATTAATATATTATGAGAAGATGTGAAACAGACAAATACAACTGAATAAACTTGTTATGGCGTTCCACTGTCGGTTCACAGTGGAACACCAGGAAACGTCTTATCTGGTTTGAATATCAAAAATATTCACCCAGTGATGTCACCATGCAAATGCAGGCGGCACAGTGTAACCGGAGTCAACACGCAAGTAACCCATCCAGGTCAATAGAAATAATGGAATTATTATTATTCAAACTCTTTCATTAAGTTTGCAGAAGGTGTGACCAAGGCTCAGGACGTCTCCAGACCTCTGTGAGGATGACTGAGCAGTTCAATAGAAACCTGATAACAACGATGAGGAATAGCACAACTCTTCCAGGAGATTACAGACTGCGGCAGCTCCTGCACATCGCGATAAAGTACAGCGGCAGGTACGGTGAAACAGGGAGTGTTGAGATTAAGCGTCATTCTCGCCACATGATGCATGGACAACCAAGATAACAACACGGATGAGGAAGAAACCTGCCGCTCGTCAGCCCGGGCCCCACCCGCGTCACGGTTTCTCTCAGCGACAAAAGGGACGCTGGGAGTGGTTTGATCGCGGCAGGTTTGCCCGGGTTTACTCATTCTGCCTCATCAGTCCCGTCCAGGCAAGCAGACAGCTGACTAAACAGAGGGGAGAGGCCGTTCTGCATGACCGGAGGGAGCGAGCGAGGGAGGGAAGGAGGGAGGGAGGAAGGAAACAGAGATAACAGGGCTGGAAAAGTCAGAGTGAGAGAAACGCTGGAAAACTCGTATTAGAGTCAGTGTCATCTGGAAAAGTAGGATGGGGGCTTCTGGGAAATGAGGCAGATCTCTTTTTTAACTCGCTTTTTGAGAACTTTGAAATGTGATTTTAAAAAGTGTAGAGGAGAAAAAAAAACAAACAAACATGCATGATACACACCAGGCCTCTACTCTTCTTGTTCTTAGACAGGACGATAGCCAGGATGCCACCAACGATTCCCTGCAGACACAAGACAGATGTTCAGTCCCCTGCTGAACGTCCCACGTCTACAGAAATAAAAGGACAGAGGTTTTGAACACGCTAAGATCATCGTGCACTTCTCATCAGGTCTCCATACAGGAGAGGCAGCTGCGTGTGTGTGTCATGTTAGGCATGTCAAATATGTGTTTATGTGTCGCTGTGTGTGCGTTGGTTTCGACAGTTGTTTTTTAAGACCTGACAAAGTCTTCATGAATCGACCTTTTACTTACACAAGGAAGTCAGATTTGTGTTTCAAAGTGTTTTTGGTTCTTTGCTCAGGAGGAGATGTGATGTTACTCATAAAGAGGGATCCAGAGATCTGTTTGGGTGACATTCTACATGATTGTCAGGGTTAAATTTTGTCCTACTCAATTTCTAAGAAGCCACATTGATCTTTTACACACAGTTTGTTGCCACTTTGACAAAATGCATTTTCCAACAGAGGCTTTTAGGGCATTACGCCAAAACAACTCTTTGTTTTTATATTGATCTTTTTTGTTCAGAGAGCTCCCCCAGCCCTTAATGATCCTTTCTTGTGGTGTTCAGATCGCCTGGTGGAACGTCTCATCTCTGACGACTCACCACCAGGCCGGAGGTGAGAGCCACCACATTGGAGATGGCGTACTCCATGGCACGGGCCTGTTTGTGGAGGTTGATGTGTCTGAGCACCACGCCGTGCACCAGCGCTCCCAACAGGAAGTTCACGTGCCCAATAAGGACCATGCAGAGACCCATCTTCATCAGGGCCTTCGGCTCCTCCAGCCGGGAACAACACACTCATGACCAGGGAGAGAGGAGAGGGAGATTAGTGCTGAGGTTAGTTGAAAAATGAGTTTTCAGATGAGGTCACATCCTCCGTGTCGTCCATGGGGTATTGATCAGAGACACAGAAAGTCACCACCGGGATGTCACCTGCATTAATGATTAGCTGCTGAGCACATAACCACAGAACAGGCTGGGACACGCTGGAATTGCACCAACCGAAAATGACATGAGAAGAATCTTTGACAATTTAAAATTGACTGAAATGAATTTGCTAAACATATGAGCAACATTTTTCATTTGTATGTTTAGGAGCATAAAGAATAATAATGTTGAATGTAACCTCTTTTTAATCATGCACACAGGAGGTCAGGTGAGACATTAAAAGAAAGCAATCTAACTCAAATGGAACTAAAGCCTATCTGATGGCTCCACAGCCATCCAGTACCTGCAGCATTGCACAATGAATGTGAGCTGTTTGTGCAATGTGGTTACATTTGGCCATTTGAACTTGGTTCATGCAATGAGAATATTGAAGTTAAGAGGCCTTGAGAGGCTAATACAATCACAGGACAGTTTAAAACGAGACAACAGTTAGAGTAACAAGTAAAAATGAAATAAATGCAACAAGATGTGAGAAAAAGACAGCAAATACAGAGTGAAAACAGAATATTTAAAGGAGCCATTGACTTGTCTGGATAGAAGTAATGCACAGTTCAGTTCAGAGTTGATTTACACACATATATATACATGAAAGTGTAGCTGTGTGTGTCACACATCCCTGCATGCACTGGGAACCCCCAGGTGCACGTGACAATTAGCAGTTCACGTCAACACATCACATACTTTCAACGTGGAGGCCACAGGCTGCTGGGGAGAATATATAAATAACCACTGTGATACAAGCGTTCATCCACACATATGTACTCTGGAAAGAAACGTATCAACCCTCAGTGGCCTGTGATCACATCAAAGTTTGCCACACCTCACACACACACACATTTCAATTCATTTCATGTGTTACCTGCTGCCATGTCTGAGTCAGGTCACCATCCGTTTAAGGTGATCATAGAGTGGGCTCCTCTCACGGTGATCTGCTCTTCTATCCAAACAATGTGACACGACAGGAAACACACAACACCTGTGCTGTCACAATAAAACCTCGTGTGCTCATGTCGATTTATCAGAAGGATAAATTTAAAAAACTATTAAAAACTCTCTCAGTAAAGTTTAATAAATAATGGCCAAACAGCATCATGAATACTATAATATTGTTTTTTATCCTATAATCGCAGTGGTGAATAGACTTATGTATGAAATGGAGCGTCTAATGCTTTTAATTTGAAAAGCTGTTAGTCCCTGTCATTGATTCAATTTCGAGACCTGGATGCACGTGCTTTGCAAAAAATACGAAATGCCTTATAAAATATTACTGTGGAAGATCCCTACAATAATTCACGTATGAGAAGTATTTCAACATTATCATTAATCTTTGTATTTTATGTGTGTTTTAGATGAACACATCTTACTTTTTTAAACTTTCAAATCGATTAACTGAAACAAAACATTACACACAATATTTCTGTTTAAGCTCGAACCTTTTCGACTATTCAAGTTCCACTGAAATGACAAGTTACAGATCACAGCTCGATAGTTAAATTCAGACTGTAATTCAACGTTGACAAGTAAGTGATCAATCCTAAAAGAACTCAACAATGTGAATGGATCATTGCGTTCATCATGTTTGCTGGAAACGTTTGAACATTATTATATTACGGGCATTTAGCGACACCAAGTGGGAAATTTGTGCCATTACAGGAGAAGAGAGCAGATTTCCTTTCTCAATAACAAGAGTTTGCTGTGATATTACGGGAAAGAAAAACTTTATTCTCAGTGGTTTTAAATTGTAAATACAAATAACACATGTTTCCATATTGGGTCAAAGATATGTTGACAATGGTTACAAATACATGATATTCCCTTTTAATGTATTGATCTCATATTACACAAGTAAACGTATCATTTTAATGGAGAAAAGATCACCCTATATTAAATCAAACAGAGGCAAGTTAAGACAGATTTTCCACGCTGGCTCTCGGGCCTGGATGTGACTAGTAGCCGTCACACACCGTGCCAGGGTGGATCTTCCGTGTTGAAGTGCGGACGCTGCCTCGCTGTTTCAGAGTGACCATCCTGAATGCAATCAGATAGAGGATCTCACAGATGTTAAGCACCACACACACAACAGACGCCCCCACCATGAAGTAGGTGAAAATGGTTTTCTCTGTGGGTCGGGCGATGTAGCAGTCCACCAGATTGGGACAGGGACTGATATCGCACTGCACCTTCCTGGGCAGCTTGAAGCTGTCGTAGATGTAGTGGAGGATGTATAGAAAGGCGACCTCAAAGGTGGTCTTGATGAACAGGCTCATTAGGTACGTCCACCAGAGCCCGCCGTGCTTTTGGCCCGTGTTGTCGTACAGCCGGCTGTTCTCCCCGTGCTTGGCCTGGTACTTGCGCTCCCGCTCTTCTCGGTAGGCCACGTGGAGCACCACCATGAAGGAGGGGCAGGTTACAAAGATGAGCTGGAGGGCCCATAGGCGGATGTGAGAGATGGGGAAGAAGTAATCATAGCAGATGTTGGTGCAACCCGGCTGGCGGGTGTTGCAGTCGAAGTGTCCCTGGTCGTCACTCCAGACACGCTCGGCCGCCACCACGAAGACCATCACCCGGAAGACGAAGACCACTGACAGCCAGATGCGACCGAAGGCTGTGGAGTACTTGTTGACTCCACTAAGAAGACCCTGGAGAAACTTCCAATCCATGACTTCAAATTTGATTCAGTTCTTTTGACCTGTGTTGTCTTTCTTTATAAATTGCAGAGCTGTGGACCAGCAAAAAGACAAACTTATTAAAACAAACAAAACAAAAATACATTTTCATCTCTTTTAATTTTGCACAATATTTTATAATAATTTGTAATGGAATTACACAGTCGTTTTCAATCTCTGTGTTGACAAATTTTGTTTAAAGTAATTCTCTCACCAACTTAACATTCATTATTTTGAAAAGAGATGCTGTCAATAACTGATCAGCATAAAGAACCTTGTCTATGATGTATAAATACTTGATTTCAGACTTTACCCTTTCAAGAAAGTCGTGGCTAACCTTTGTAAGAAAGTTGATTTTAAATTTTCCGTACACTGGTCCCAATAATAAAACAAGTCAGTTTCTCCTTAATATGACTGAGCTGAAATATTAATTCACATCTCAAAATTTATTTTCCCAACCTTAAGAAGCGTGCTTGTCCCCTCAGTCCATCATGTCCCGTGTTGGAAATAGACTGACAGAAGGAACGTGTTCCACAGTGAACTTCCCTCCTACAGTGTTTCTCCAACATTGGCTGAGTTGAAGAATCAAATCTTGACCATAATCTGGAGGTGTGGCTACTCCCTGGAACCACCCTGATTCGCCCATTTAATCTCCAGCCTCTTACGATAACATTTATTTTTTTTTTTTATGTTTCTCGCCAATGATTTATAGTTGAACTCACGCAGAGGTGAGTAGAGGGCTTCACAAGCCACTGATGTTCAGCCCATTTATACTGTGCCTGTGCAGTACACATTGCACCTACATGGTGGTCAATGCTAAGGAACTCAGCAACTAATAACAAAGGAGTTGTGATAACAATAAGGAAAGGAAACGTATTACACTGTTATTAAAACATGGACACAAAGTGCTCAACAGTAAAACCAAAATATTAAAACCAAGGCGAGCATGGCACAATGCCCAAAGGGACCATAGTACGCCTCTGATGTTTACCTGCTGTGCTCACCACGTTTCTTCACATGTGACTTCGTATCAGTTCCATTAAGTGACTGCAATGTAGCGATATGCCTCTTTGTAGCATTTGATTAATCAGGATTAAACGAGGCCACCGCCTAAGATTTGTTTGAGCAAGCGCCTCCATTAAGAAACACCTGAGATACGGGGAGACATTGTCCCAGAATCAAATAGTCACACGTTCATATTATCAAGTAGGAATGTGCAGCAGGCACTGCCTCATGAGCACACGCTGCTTTACGATACTGCCCTTTACAAATGTGCTCTCTCCCTGTTGTTCTGAGGAACGCAGGATGGCTAATTGGTCTGAAACTCAGCGTAGGAGTGGAGGTTTTATCAACTTCAGTCAATAATGCTACTCCCATCGCTCAACACATAACGATTACATCACGTTGTGGTTTTTCTGAGTATTGAACAAAGATTTTTATCCACTCACTGAATCAATTCATTCCTTATATTTCATACAATTGCATCCCTTTTTCTATCGTGCATATGGTAAAGAAGTACAAGTATTATTACTACTGTATGATACACAGGTCAGTTCAGATTATTACGCAGGGATAAAGACCAGAGGGCAACAGCAGATTTCAAATGATGCTCATTTATTTTAGAAAATGTTACAGGCATCTCAACATCTTTATTTCTGGGCTTAGTTCATGTCTCTCTCTCTCTCTCTCTCTCGCTCCCTCTCGCACACACACACACATACACACACACACGTATCTCACTTCACTTTATGTTCACACAAGTCCCAACGAAAATATTTTGTGGCCATGGCAGAAATAGATAATAAAATAATATTATCATATACAGTAAACAGACAAAATTAATCAGGTCTAATATTTAGCAATAATTTCAGATCATGTATGTATGATATACTGTATATATATATATATATATATATATATATATATATATATACACATATCAGCTCAACCATATTACAGGATAAAAAGATGTATCTCTAAAAACTGACCTCTGTAAATGACAATTCCTAAAAATTGCCTTTAATTTTAGCCAACAGTACATAATCAACTCCAGATTTTTCTCAGGTTTTTATTTTGTTCTCTTAAGCCAAACTGATGTTGCTCAGGACACTACGATGCTGTACGCTGGAGCTGAACTCTCTTTGCCAACTTCTCGGTTGCCCTCCTCTGCCATCTTCGGCTTCTCCAGGACAGGCTCTTTGTACGCCGAGTTCTCCCGTCCCGTCAGAGGAGTTCTGACCATCTTGAAGGAGTTGCCTCTCGGGGCTGGCGGGCCTCCTCCGCAACACTCCCAGAACCTCTTCCCGCACAGGTAGAAGATCTCGCAGAGAGTGAGGAAGATGCACACAAAGCTGGTCACCACCATGAAGATGGTGAATATTTTCTTCTCGGTAGGCCTGGAAAAGACAGAGGTCAGAGATGGTATTTTCTGAGGATTCAGTATAAAAAAGAAGTCGAGGCCATCAAGATTCAAGGATCTTTCAGAGATTTACAGAGCATTTCAGAAGCGTTCTTACCTGGCGATGTAGCAGTCCACAACATTTGGACATGGGTCTTGATTGCATTTGACCAGAGGAGGGAAGAAAGTGGCCTCATAGATGTAGTAGAGCAAGAGGACAAACACGACATCCACTGTGATCTTGAATAGCAGGCTGAAGAAGTAGGTCCACCAGAGACCACCACGCTTCTTGCCCGTGTTATCGTACAGAGGGGCGCAGTCCTCCCCGTGCTTCAGCCGGTGTTTGCGCTCGCGGTCTTCCCTGTAGCTTACGTGGAGCGTGACGAGCAGCGACGGGCAGGTGACGAAGATCAGCTGGAGGGCCCAGAGGCGAGTGTAGGAGATGGGGTAGTAGTAGTCATAGCAGACATTCTGGCAACCGGGCTGACGGGTGTTGCAGTCAAAGTCCTTCTGCTCGTCACCCCACACCTTCTCGCAGGCCACCAGGAAAACCAGAAGCCTGAAGATAAAAACGATGGCGAGCCAGATGCGACCGAATGCTGTTGAATACTTGTTCACCCCGCTGAGGAGGCCCTCGAGGAAGGCCCAGTTCATGGTGTCGTCTTAGATATTGGGCTGGACACCCACAAGGGAAAAGAAAAGCCCTAAAACACTCGGCTGGAACACAGAATGCTTGGACTCCCTGAACTGAGCACAGGCTCCTAAATGTAGCACTTATTACTGCCGCCTTCTTGGCACAGGTTGAAGGGGAGGGAGGAATATTGGAAAAAGCAAACACAGACGCATTCTTCAGCTACAGTCACGGCTGTAGGTGGTAAGAGTCAACACCTTGACTAACAGGATGGAGAGATTGTTAGACGTGAATTCAAACCAGAGTACAGTGCAAAGATTAAAAATAAAAACGTCTTCCAGTAAACTTTACTGGTGCCTGGAGGCAGGTTCCTGTCAGACGATACAAACCCCACTCGGGGCAGAAAAGAATCTGTGCTGTGATGTTTCATTCTGCAGCCTCAACCAGCTGGTTCTCAATGATGAAATTCTTTGTGGATAGTCCAGCACTCAGAGGGAAGTCCCAGAAGATGAATATATACAATCTGCTCCAGCCAGGATCCAGTAATCCTTTGGGTTTAGGCTAGACAGTATAATATGATTTGGATATTGTCTGTGTGAAACTGGCAATCAAATGTAAGTGTATTATATCACAATGGGCATTCACTCTATCCAAGCTGGACAGCTGAATGCCCCGGGCACAAATCAGGCACAGTTTTAATAGCTTGAGTAAGAGAAAGGCCCAAGGTCTCCGCCAGGACCGCGAGAGCTGAATCCAAGATGTTGCCAGGTTTTGAAGAAGATTACAAATATAAGTTTGTAAGTTTGCATAGAAACAGCAAGAAAAAAAAATAAATAAACACAACAATATTAACCGGAATTAATCAAGTTTGAGTGAATTTAGTTTGAGTATTATAGTCATATTATAGTCACATTATGACTGTTTTCAGTACATCTGTGGGTATGCAGCAAACAGAAATATATTCTCTATATAACTAATGATGGATACTTCATTTTCCAACAGTTAAATAAAATGAAAATGTTGCACCAACAGCGTAGCTTACTTTTAAATGGTGTATTATCTTATTTATAAGGTTCTTACAAAATAAAACATAAATACAAAAGAGAGGAGTGTTATTCGCCTCACTGAATTGCGTGTGTGTGTGTGTGCCTGTGTTGTGTAATATTCGGGACTGTGTGTCCTCGGTCTGGACATGATATACATGCTGTATGTTGGGTGGTGGTTTTACATACAGCCAATAGAGGAGCTGCATCAAGCCGAACACATTCAGTGGAATTGTTTCCTTTTGCAAAATAAAAGAATACAACTCCCAACACAGTTACACTAAACCTGCATAAATTCAACATATACGCATTATTAATGATTTTATTAAATAATAACTGTGTAATAATGACGTTATTAGCTGTCCTCTCTGCAGCCCGGGGAGTTGAAGTGTAGCTCTGGTGTTTTACAGCAGGTACAGTAGAACCGGAAACCAGCATGATAACCACTGCTGTCTTGACTGGTGTCGGGTGAAGGGTCATAAATTGAGACAGACTCCCCACATCTGCATGTCTATTCCCCCGCTGCATAGCTGAAAGACAACATGACCCTCCGCCGTCCACCCTCTGCCCGTCACTGAACCTTCTGCTCCGGCCCGTTGTTATTTTAGTGGGGTCCGGTGGAGCGACACTTTTCCTACATACTTTCCAACGCCGTTCCCTCTCCGCCCGCCCGCCCGCCCGGTCGGCTGGCCGCTGCGCTCCCTCCCCGGCGACGCGAGGTAAGAAGCAGAGGGGAAGCTCCGCGCTGGGACAACCCGCTGCTAGCTACCGGCTAACTTTGCTAGCCTGCGAGCTAACTCGTTAGCAGCTAGCCGAGCTGCAGCCTCTCGACCTGCAGCAGCAGATGTTTGCTGACGGTCACATTTCGGCGTTCAGCTTTGGAACACATCAGCTGATCTGACAGAGTGTCTCTCTGTCTGTGTGACCTCTGTGGCTGAAGTTTCACGAGTTCATAACCAGACCAGACATTCTCAAGTGTCAAGAAACCAACTCTTACTGGTTGTTTCCTCGTTAGTTCAAAATAAAATGGAATCTACATTGACGGCACTTAATCTGTGCCTGTAATATATATATAGTAATAACTGCATCCCTTGGGATGCAGTTATTACTATGTATTATATAGTTTATTGCCTCCTGCTGTCAATAAAAATAGTTGATTCAAGACAGAAAATTCTCCACTTTATAAATTGTTTCAGTGGTGGATCTCTGATTTATTCAAACCTGAGCCATTTTTGAAACAGAGAGGACAATTATTAGGCCAACATACATGCACAATTCCTGAATCAGTGAGGGCCACATCATTGTCATTTCTTGTTTATTGTTTTGTTTACAGTTTTGAAGCGACGCATCATTTAGTATAATTTGAAAAGTGTCAAGGATGTCAAGCACATAATGTACTGACTGCCCGTTCTCAACGAATTCTATTCTATAGTAATTACTATTCACTACAACCTGCGTCTTGGTTTTATAGTTTCTAATTGCTCACATTAGTAATGTCAAGACTGCACTCATAGAAATAATCGGTAAGACATTTCTCACCTTCATCTCTGGCGTGTGTTAGAAATGTCATTGGCACTCACCCGTTCAATGTTCAACTTTCTTGATGAGGTAATTTGTTCGACAAAGTTTTCACTATGGGTTCATAACTTTTTTTCCATCGTTGTTATTTATTTATTTTATTTATTTGGGACATGCTGTGTTTGCACGTGTTGTTAAATTGATGAAGGTGTTTTGCTTACGACTACTCACAGGACAGGGGCACCTCAGAGGGCCAATCAGATTTTGGCTTTGGCCAGCGCTCCCCCCATAGGCCCCACCCCTAAATCCGCCCCCGTGTGCTGTCATTCTCTTATAGCAACACAATCAAACACACAGAAAGTTAGAGATTCTTGACAAACTCCGACTCACAGTCAGGCCTATTTTAGGTACATGGCAGTGAGGGCTTTTATTGTGAATGCTCCACTGCTGTACTTCCGCTCTGGGTGATTGGTCGTGGTGAGGCTGACTGTGTCCGAGCAGCGGCTATGGATGTGGAGGATGTGGAGGCTGGTCCCCGGGGAACCGAGGAGTTGATGCCGTTAGCATAGCCCGTATAGCTTGTTCGCGAGTGATCCGCCGCTGTGCTAATGTAGCGCCAGTTCGACCGCAGCGCATCGCGGTGAGCCTGTCGTCTCTCTCCGTAGAGAACCGGCCGAGCTCGAACTCTCCGAACGAGGAGCCATGCGACAGTGGTGCGTCCCCGCCGCGACCCCACGCACCGAGCCACTCCCGGGGCGCCTGTCTGTGTCCCCCCCTCCATCAGGTAAGACCTAAGCGGAACACACACACGCACACGCACACAATGTGAATCCTCTAAATCGGGCAACTTTACTACTGTCCTGCACAGACACGTGACAGCTGTGGACTCGAAGCATCCCAGAAATCATTGTCCTCCGGGTGAATTCGGGACACATCCCATTTAACAAGATTAACTTTTTTATGGTCTCAGCTCGTTGTAGCTCATTGCAGCTGTGTTCAGTGGAAGCATGTCTGAAAACACCTCTGCAGGGTTTGTCTATGTGTATTGATGTATTATGTTGTAAATAGAAATAATGATTAAAGTGATATATTTATAGTGCATGTCAGGGTCATGTCTCTAGCAGCCCTGCACAGGTATACAGAGTGAAAGGACAGATGGATTTGACAGGGCTGAGGGGACCTGACGTTAGACTATGTATGCCAGGGTGATCTTACTTTAATTCCACTCTGGACAAATGGAACAAGGTTAGCCCCAAGTGCCTGTGCCAAGTGTTTTGAAAGGGTGCCAACATTTCAAATGACCCAAGGGTTCTTCAGAGGAGAATGCAGTGTCTTTCTTTTCCTGAGTTGAGTTTTGTAAGTCAGTGAGTTTCGTGTCGGCTCAAAGTAGTTTTGTCGTAATAGAAGAAAATGAATAATAAAACTTTTCTCTTTACAGTTGTGTTGTAGATAAATGAACCACAACAAAGCGAGTGTAGTGTTTGAGTTGAGCTTTGCAGGTCTCTTTTTATTTCTGTCTATTAATAATTCTTTCATCATTTATCGCTCTGCTGGTTTTGAAGAAGCCTGCATTGTATTCTCTAAATTTAAGGTGTATCAAAGGTGCAGAGTAGAGATAAATATAGCAGTGTATGTCTTGTAACACTCTGTGTCACTGATTATCTGGTGAGAAATCTACCCAGCCCTGCTATATTAATAGAGCTGCAGCTGGTTCATATTCACTTACAAAATTGGTCTTGTATTTCATTCAGAAAGCCGCTCTCAGGTTCACTTTTGCAAAATTCACACCCTTCCCAATGTGCACAGATGCCAGAATGGAGCACTGTGAGGTGGAGCCGCGCTACACAATCGAACAGATTGACCTCCTGCAACGCCTGCGTCTCTCTGGCATGACCAAACCTCAGATCATCCACGCTTTGGAGTCCCTAGAGAGGCTCGACCCAGACCACCGCCCGCCGCACTGCGACTCCCACCCGGACCCGTCCAACAACACCCCCACCACAGCCGCCCCGGCCCCTTCCTCGTCGTCATCCTCCTCTTCCTCCTCCTCACTCTCCCTGGCCTCTGCTACCACGCAGACCTCCGGCCTGGACGGCGCCACGCTGTCCCCCAGCCACAGCTACGAGGCCTCGCCTCCGCCCCTGTACCCTCCCAGTGTGGCGGTTCAGCGGTCGTTCAGTTACGACATGATGGGTGAGGAGGAGTGGGACCTGGAGGAGAAGGTGGAGGAGTACATGAGGTGAGAGGAGAAAGAGCAGCACAGTGGTGCTAAATGTTGTCACAGAGCCAGAAGATGAATGAGTGCTGGGAGAGGATGAGTTTAAAAGACCAAAAGAATAGTAGACACAAAGGGAGACTATTATAACATCAGATAATGACAGCTACTGTCCCCAGAGGTGCAGACTTGTTCTGCAGAATTTCAGCAGAGTTAATTCAGGTCAGGTGTTTAGGGAAGGCTGAAAAAAGAGAAGCATCAGTGAATAAGGTTAGTCGGAGCAAAGGCTCGTGTTTTAACCACAGTGTAATGGCTCTGCTGCCATGACAGGGTTTTTATTGCATTTACAGGAAAGATAGCAACCTGGTGAAAGAAGAGATCAAAACGTTCCTCAACAACCGCAGGATCTCTCAGGCAATCGTCGGCCAGGTCACAGGTACTCTGCTTTCTCTGTCATCTTTACAGCTTGTTAAACTGCAGCAGATGATGCCTATCATTAAAACGTTACATGAAGGACTTTGGTCTGATTTTGATTCAAGTCCCTGACTGATCTACAACTTCTGCATGAATGATTATAATTAATTGAAATAGAAACAAAAGTCTTGATGATGACACATTAGCAATAATTGACATATTTTTTCCCTATTGATTTGTTTGTTATTTTTACAATTAACGTGATTGCTCACTCAACCGCGTTAAATTAATGGAAGTCCTGAAAGCAAAAGCAACAAGCTCCAGCTTCAGGAATTGGTCAAATCTCCCTTTGACATTAGTAACCACAAACAAGCTCTGGGCGAGACAGTGCATCAGACCTACACAATGTACAGGAGGAATTCCGATAGAGCTGCTTCAGTTCAGACCTTCATCTTGTCTGTGGTCGTTCCACAGTATTTCACTCAGGTTATTTTACCACTCTGAGAGATGGATTATTATTTGTTGAAGCTTGTTCAGAAGCGCTTTTTATTTTCATGCATAGGTTCATAGATCCTTGGTGGCTGTTGTTATCGGTTGTGCAACAGAGGTGGCTTGTGCCTCTGCAGCTGTGGCTCCGAATTCACAAAATAAATGCTGTGCTTTGCATCAGCAGAGTTTTTTCTCTCTCTGCCCTCCCTGAAAAAGGTTTTACATTGAATCACATGACCTTAATTCAAGCATAGACATTAGATTTCATTATCTTAACAGGAGTATTCCGTACACTGGCTCGCTGCCGATCTCAACTGAGCAGATGCCGTTGTTGCGGCATCATATAAATCAATGTCTTAAACGTGTCAAGATAACATGTCCCGCCTCATGCACGCAGGCATCAGCCAGAGCTACATCTCCCAGTGGCTGCTGCAGCAAGGCCTGGAGATGAGCGACTCCAAACGCAGAGCCTTCTACCGCTGGTACCTGCTGGAGAGGAATAATCCAGGTGAGAGGAGTAGGTCTTGGTCTGGATCAAAATTAACTTTGGTTTAGTTCATTTGAAAATATTGTCTTGGATTGTTTTGACTTATGCAGAAAGTTGAGACTGCATCAGAAGAAGGAAAAGTAAGGGAAGCCTTGCTGGTCTTGGGTTGTCCAGGCTCCCAGGATTGCTCACATTTGGGGTGTTGGAGCTAAATCCAAGTGCTGTGACTGGAGAGGATGCTGCTGGTAGTAATATTAAAATTATATTACAATGGCAAAGAAAAGTCAGAAAGACTACTTATTTAGTAAACACAATAGCTGAATTGGCAACACATAAACCTCAGATGCACATAGTCTATAAACCAATCAATGCTTTTCAATGTTTCCTTATTTGCCAGATCAAGTGTGAAAAATACAAACAGACACAAACCTTGGTTCAGACTTTCAGATGTGCAAATGTTCTTTTTGCTGTAGAGCAGACTGTTGCAGGGATGATTGATGACACTAACAGGAAGACTAATTATGAGAGTGCTGATCTGGGCTTCAAGGTTGAATGTCAGGTTAATGAGTGCAGATTATTCTGTATTTAAGATAATGTTGGAAGAAAGGCTTTTATTAAAACAAGATGGCTTTTAGTGTTTATAAAATGTGAACTACTTGCTTGCTAACCTCCCATCTGCCCCCCCCTCTTTACCCACCATCCCCTTGCATGGTACACCCACGCACCTCTAATACCTCAAGCTAATGCCATGCTGGTCCTCACGGGCTGCGAGGTCAGGGAAGGACATGGGACTGATCTATAATTTCAGAGGGAAGACAAATGATAAAGGTAGTCCTGTCACAGGAGATGCAAATCAATAATTTTGAAGGCCCCTGGTTTGGGAATGAAACTTTAGTGCATGAGAGTGGTGTGTCTGTGCAGGCTAAAGTAACAGCCTGGGTTGATGTTGACCTCTCCATGTCCTAGGATACAGGGACACTAACAAAAATAAAGTGTGGATTAAAAAGATGCCTTTACTGGTTTCTGGGCCTCCAAAGTCAATTGTGTAAAAATGTCACAATACAATTAAACGATCCCAGTTTGCAAAAGTGAACAAAGCCACTGATGGACCATCTGCTATCCCTGCTCTCTTCTTCATCCCAGTCCTTTACTTTCTGCCTCCACCCTCCCAAAGCTTGGCTCCTCTGTAGTTCTCAGCCCTGATGCTGGAGGTACTCTGGTGCTGGTTTTCATTCCTACATGGCTAACAAACAGGCTTTTAACAAAGATACTAACATTTCTATGTTGCAAAAACAAAGCGTTAACAGCGCTTTGACTCTGACGTAGGCTTCTATTCACCTGCCCATCATGAAACTTGAGGGTTTCAGAATGTGGTGTTCCAGAAAAATTTGATTTGGAAAAAAGTTTGCTAAAAATTGCCAAATGGATCTACAAGAGCGTGGCAGTAAAGCCGTGCAACCCTCCATTGACATGAGCCAGACCTGTCTATAATCTGATCCATGGCTGTGGCCTGCCTGACCATTGGTTTTGTCCCGACTGAAGGGCTGAGGTGGAGTGAAAGCCAGCACAGCGTGAGCCCCATGCCCAGGGCCAGGGGAGGGGACAGAGACGGGACGGTAGCAGGGGCAAGTGGCAGCCTTCCCAACATCCTCCCCAACCCCAACACCAACCTGAACCCCAACCCTGTGTGGAGCAGACAGAGAGAGCTGCTGATGCACTTGCTGCCGTGGTACACTGCTGCCGCCGCAGCCGCCCAGACCCAGCCAGGTAACCAGCCCCTCCCTGCCCTGGCCGCAGCAGCTTGCAGCAGGGTTCACCTGCACGTCAGCTGGCCTGCATGCCATTGAACCCATAGCCACAAAAACACCGTTGCATCCTGTGCTGATGAACTTCTTTTGGTTTTCTTGGCAGTGATTGTACACCTAAGGCTAAAAGTACTTTGGTACTGTTTTTTTGAAATCTTCTTGTAAAGGAAGTCAGACCTTTTGAACGAATTGGGTTGTGTGAGACAATTTGTATCAAACAAAACAAAAACCATTGGTCAAGCTCTATTTACAACACCTGAAGTATGTAGGTGTTTGTCGTAAGTAGCTATAACCTTTTCAGTTGGTCACTAGTCAGTCGTGACCCATCCAGCTTGTGCCTTACGCAGTGCCAGCTGCTCCCTCCTGCTCGGTGCTGAGTGAACAAACTGATCACAGTGAACCGTTTCAGCTGGGTGAAACGGCAGCTCGCGGGTACACAGTTAAATTGCTGCATATGATGTGTTTAGGTGCCACCTTATCAATGCGCTCCCTGGTGAAGGAGGAACCTGACTGGAGGACGGGGATCATGTCTGGGGACAGGACAGGGATAGTGGGAGGACCACTGAGGCTGCGCAGAGGAAGCAGGTTCACCTGGAGGAAGGAGTGCCAGTCAATCATGGAGAGGTGAGCGAAGAAAGACTTCTCAACACTGTTTGATTTAACTTTAAAGGAGGAAGTTTATGTCTGGAATCCAAGGACAGAATTGTTTTTGTTTTGAGGTAAAAACCAAAAAAAAGTTTTACTTGTTCCTTGTGTTTGATGCGTTTGATCGGTTAGTCACTGTCATTTCCCTGTGATGCTTTGCTTGAAGTTAAAGTCTAGTATAAATAATCCCTCTAGGGTGAGCGTCCTTTAGTGTCTTACTGTTGTGATGTTTTGCTTTTTGCGTGGCTAGGAAGCATTTGATTTATGATACAGGGCTTTTTTGACAAGATGTATTATGCCCCTGCTTCTTTTCAGGAGGATGCAGAGAAAGAGGAGTAGGTATTCCTCTCTCTGCTGCGTGCCATTGATTTCTTTATTACATGGTTGCTGTAAGTATAGGGTTGAGACTGGACACTCGCAGTAATAAGACCACACAGGCCCTCAGACTACACTTACGAGCAGTGCCCACTGGATTATGCAATTCTACCGCAGTGCTGATCCTTATGAGCTAGTTTCAACCCAAGGACGATACAGCAGAGGTGAAGATAGTGTGTGTGTGTGTGAGATGGAGCTGATAGGGTAGGGCAACTCAGAGGGTGAGAGGATAAGGAGGCTGGAAGAAACTGATCCCCCTTTGTACTGTAATGTGAGACAATGATTGGTTTTCAAACATGGTGGGATATAAAGAAGGTGGACATGAGTAAGGACAAAAAGGTTTTCACCTGGTAATTTAAAATCCAGTTTTTACAGAACATTCTTCACATTCATAGACATAAGTAGAGATTTAAGTATTTAAAGACTCGAGTTGCTGAAATTAATCCACTTAATGCATCCATTAATCTATTCCTTTACAGCGGGGCCCTCTCCTGATACTACTTAACTGTGTAAATATTCTCTCCTCTGGTTCAATTTGAAAACTAAAGAGTTGATAAAGTGTAAAATGAGGGCTCAACTGACTCGCCTCAGACTGGTGCCATCTTCTAATCAATGCATAGTCTGTGATGCTGTATGATTTAACTGTTTCCAATACTGTGGGTCTTTGTCTCCCACAGTTTCTTCATGGAGAACCAGTATCCAGATGAAGCCAAGCGAGAGGAGATCGCCAGTGCCTGTAACTCTGTCATTCAGAAACCAGGTACAAGTGAAGCCAGTGATTAATTCTCATCGATAAAATAAGTTGTAGATCTCATCTTACTATGACTTTGTCACTAGTTAGTAACACCCTTCTCTCTGATATTATCTTGATGATGCATGAATGGAAACTTCAAGCCTCAGGTCAACACGATTGGTCTCATATTTGAGTTTTCACAAACTCAGGTGAAATGTTTTTTTTTTTTCTACATTCCTTGACATGAAGTCAATATTGTTTGTTTAATCACTCAGGTTGTAAACTGTCAGAGTTTGAGCGTGTGACGGCGTTGAAGGTTTACAACTGGTTTGCCAACCGCCGGAAGGAGATGAAGAGAAGAGCGAATATCGGTGAGGATTTGATATCTGACGGTGCTGTACATACAACAGGTGGATTCTTAAGGGGAAAGCATTGGGTCGTGTTTGGCTCATCTGTGGACACTGGACACTTTACATTTACACTGCATCAGTTTCCAATCCCCGCTTTGCTCTCTCACACAACTAGAGGCTGCCATCTTGGAAAGCCATGGGATTGAGGTGCCAAGTCCAAGCTGCCACTCCAATGGAGAGGAGGGGGAGATGCAGGAGTTTACTGATCAGGTGAGTCACTGATCCTCAGAGCAAGTGCATCCGACATAAAGCAATTTAACTGCCACTGAAGAAGAAACCAAAAGTGGTGGCCCTGATCCTGGTACACCAAATTTAGGTTGGTTGACAGTTATTATGATTTTTTTTGTATATTGTGGTCTTCTTCTGTTGTAGTTAAATGTCTTTTCTTGCTCGGGGACGTGGACACAGCCCATACGTTTGTAACTGGACACGTCTGGCATGAGTAGCAGTCGTGAAATGTACAATTTGTCAGTACTTCTGTTGCGGCCGTTCTCGCCGCTAATGTTCCTGGCGTCACTGCACACGCGTCATGTTTCACCTAACTCAGTGGTAGGTGGTCATAAAAGCCACACTTTACTACGCCGAGAACAAATTGAGAAATTGCCAAGAGGCCTCAAGGGGTCACAGCAGAAACTCAGACCAGCTGTTAGCTGCTCACAGCAGGTAGAGGAGGACATAAACAGCATGGCTTCACTCGCCTCACAAGTGGACCCAGCCAAAAAAAACAGGAGTGCTGACATTAAGACCGTCCCCAGCCTTTCAACACTTAAAACAACCAAATATATTCAAATAAGAAAAGACACATATAACAGATATATTTTTGACACATATTTCTACCATCTATCCCTCTATAGGAAGACACATCCTCCCAGAGGATTGTTGACCAACAAGACCCCTCCTCACTGGCTACTACAGAGGTGGCAGCCCTGCCAAGCCCCACCCCTCAGGTCCTGGAACAGAAAGAGGAGGATTCAAAAAGGGAGACCGTGGATGAAGAGTGACCAAAGCCAAGGAAGTCCGTCATGTTTGAAGTTTTATCCGAAGAAGTAGTTAAACAATAAGTGTCCCCTCCTCCAGCCACGTGGGGCCTTTGGGGGCTATGACACCCAACAATCACAAGCAGAAGGGTGCTGCTCGCTGAGGTGCCTCTGATGGTAAGGAGGCCACTGTATTTATCAACAGTAATCCTGCTTATATTAATGGCAATATACAGTATACATACATATATCTAAATATATAGTGCATTCCACGATGGTATTAAAAAGCCTAAATTCCTTAGAGGGACAGTTATGTAAAGGATACCTCGCCCATTTGAAGCTAAGCTTTTTCTGTTGTCTCTGCTACGCGCCTTCTTTTAGCTTTTCTTTTTAAACTGCACTTGTTTGATGGACTGTGGCGACACGAACGTGCTGAGCCTGCAGGTCAGGTTGTGATCGGAGGAGAAATGAGTTAAAGGATCTGGCTTGTGGCGACACGAACGCCTTCCGCTCGCTTGAACGTCTTCGAACCCCCATCTGGTTCGTTAAGACTCTAACCTCAATCAGTCGACTGATCAAATCAGTCGATCAATCGAACGTGTGCTGTTGCTGTCACACCCGTAAAGCCCTGAGGGACAACTGGAATCTCAGGTAATCCCAAAAAAAAAAAAAAAGAAACGGTGGAAAAAGTCAAGAGGAGAATTGCACCAGGTTTCTTATTTGTGTCTTAACATGCGTTGCTTTGTTTTCTTCATCATAATTGTATTTAACCAAAACAAGATGTGTTATTTATACCTTTTTATATTAGCAAAACAAGCCTAGGACAATATATCATATTATATCATAGTATTTCTTTGTTATACTTTATACTGAATGCTGCTCTTTGGTCATTTTTGTAGTCCCTCATTTCAAATTCTGTCTCAAACCTCAGCCAGTGACGTGAAGCTAGACGAGTCGCAGACGTCTACTGATGTTTTTCTTTTCTTTTGTAACGTTTGAAAGAACGCTAAATCAAATGTGATCGACACCCATCATGCTATGAGCACCTTTCTCTATTGGAATAAGCTACAGCCTAAGCTCATGTTAAGTTTGTATGACTGCAAAGCTGCACTTCAAAGTGGATCTCACTATAACTGAAAGAGGAGCCGCTTAGACTCCACCTGCATTTGGGCCCAAGACATGTACATAACCCAGAAAACACACACGTCTACGGGTGCTTTCCTCCACGTTGCAGTAGCAGTATATAGAAACTGTTATTTGTCAAACTTGAAAAATGAATAGCTGACTTTAACTCTGCTTTGTGTAATCCCTTATTATATTATATCCACTGGCCCAAGGCCTCGGGAGCTCCTCCCTCAAGGTTCATGAAATGGACACAGGCGCTTGTTCTCAAACGGCCCCCCAGGGGGCGCTAACATGTTACCTCCTATTGCCAAAGCTATGCCAAGGTAGAGATGAGCTACAGTAACCTGTGCTGACAGGAACAGGACCAGTGGGTCACTACAGTATAGACATACAGAGCCTAATAGATGTTTATTTGCTCAGTACAACACTAGCCAACTCTAGTTTACCTCAGAATAAGTGTGTGTCATGAATGTGTTCAGGCTGAGTGTCGTCTGACACAGAGCAGCCGTCATTGTGACTGTTTATGATGCGGACAGTGTCATGTAGCATTTCTGACCGCGGGGTTTGCCTCGTATCGTATAATCACCTCAGACCTTTCACTCGTCCGGCTTTGGACAGGAACCCCAGAGCTGCACGCTGTTTCTGATGACAACGCTCCTCTCTATCTGCTTTTATCTGACAATGAGAAAACAATAACGACAATAAAATTGTAAACAACCCAGTTGCTTGTGTCTTGATTTTTTTCAGAGTCTCAGGGAACATGTTCCCTTTTTTATCTGCCTGACTTGATGCACAAGAAGCATTATTTCCTTTCCTTCTGCAACGGAATACATTTAATCCTATAGCTCTTTAAATTTGGCCCAAAACCTTCAACTAAACCTACATTCTCACTTTTCAACACAAGATGGCAACAATGTCGTTTGCTTATATATAAAGAAACTGTGTTCACAGAGCCATGAGTTTGTAATGGACAGTTATTCGCTCATCTGTAGCTCCACATTCAAAATAAAGCTATTTTCATTCATTCGTTTTTCCTTCTGTGACATCACATTCATCATCATTGACAGAACCACTTTGTGGCCTTTTGGTTGCTGATTAAATTTAGAAAATGCGGCACACTGACACAAAAGGTCCATTGATTCCTGCTTCCTGACTTCACCGCAGAACTTTTCGAATGACCTGTAAAAAGTAAACACCATGAGTTCACATGCGGATAATCGTCTCGTTGCAGTGAACTTTAACCAGCAGAGAAAAGACAGGAGGTCGGAGGAGGGCAGGAGCCTTCAGCAGAGCTCCCTGCCTCACATTTGACCGAGGTCTCTGGGAATCTATTCAGTGCACATTTGAAATATTCACCCACATTGTTATTTCAACAGATTTAACAAAGCCTGAGACATGATTAGGATGTTTTTTTTAGTAAGTCCCATTCTCATTCTAATACTGGATCCTATTTTAATGTATTATTCCTCTTCACCTTCACCAAGTTGTGTTTCTGAATTTTTGTTCTTTAAACCTCATCACATCTTGTTCAGATTTTTTTTTTTTAACAAAATCTCTTTGTAAATGAGTGTTGCCATAACTCCTTGTTCATTTGTCATCGATGTCACATTTACTTTAATGAGCCGCCTGTTCTCCGTCAGACCAACACACAGATCAGTGGTTGCAACCCAGTGAAGCATCATACAAACTGTGTGCGAACATTTCCAAGGGGAGGTTTTCCTCAGACGTTGCCAGGAAGTCATTAAACACCATCATATTTGTCTTTCCCTCCTGCTTAATTGATTATGAGCTGAGTGGAGTGCGTGGAGCAACAGGAGCTGGCAGAACTCAAAGATGTGAAATTAACTTGTCTCAGGAAAGTTGGCATTTGGAGAAAAAAAAAAAACAACCAAAAAAAAAAACACACTGGGGCTTCATCGCCCGTGGACACGCTGACTGATGTAATGTTATGGCAACATGATACAATTTGCCCCGAATCCCTCAGAAAGCTGTTATGTGCTGAAAGTTTGGCCCGGAGGCTGGAGTGTGGAGCTGCTCCAAATGTTTGGAATCCATTAATTAAATGAGCACATCACTGTGTGTGTGCGTGTGTGTTCATATGTATGCATGCTTGCAGGCTTCTTCATGCCCTTTACAGGTTGGCTGTATCCCATTGGAATACCTAATTCCTGAGTGAACCGTTCCCTCTGTACCTGTGATTCCTTCCGTTCACCACATGAGGGCAACATTGTTTACTGTTGACGTGTGAGCCCTGGAGTTTGATGGGGCAGTTACTAATGTAGTAACAGTGTTTATGTGCCGCACCTACTATTTAATCTAGGACAAATCAGACAAACTGGTTGGTAGGAAAATCGGAAGCGATGGTTGTCATCACATTCCAGTGACCACACTGGCATATTTTACAGCTCCGTGTTTTTCTTGCGGCCTGCTGGTCTGCGAGCACTCCCAGTGCAGTAAAACCTGACCATCTGGTTTGTTTTTAAAGCCTGAAGAAAAGTGTCCAACAGACCGACTGCATTTGATTTTAACTCTGACTGTGGACTGCATCAGGCTCGGAAAAGTGAGACGCCCTGGGACAGACGCGATCATAAAACTGAAGGTTTAAAACATTATTTATATTTGTATTTAAAGTTGAACAAGCGTGAATCAATCAGTGACCTTGATACAGAGGATGCCTGTATCGCTGTGGAGCGTTTCTATGATTGATCAAATCTATGGAGGTTTAAGTGTTTGCTTGGAAAGAGTAATTCACGGTGATTCTATAATCGGTGCATCATGCCTGTTGGCTTGAAATGGACTGAGCTGGGACTCGGACTCTTAACAGCGGCTCGTCTTCTGCCTCTAATCTCCTCCATGTCTTCTCCACCGCAGCCGCTGCACCAACTGTCCATCTCACTGATTCGCAGCCAAGCTATGATACTTAACTTCTTGCAGAACACCTGTGTGCACCTGTCCCTCTCTCAACACACCACCGTCATTTTATCCTCACGTCCTCCCCTCCCCCCACCCTCACTCCTCCACGCCTCCCACACAAAGCTCTGGCTTACAGCCGGAATCTCTGCAGGTGGAAAATGCACCGGTGATACAATAAGCTCCAGCTTTGCACACAGATGTTTGAGAGAGTGATGCTTTATGTCACTCATGGAAACAAGGTTTTAATGTTCGACTTTCGAATATGTTTTATTCCTGCTGTCCAGGGCTGGTGGTCTCCTGAGCTGGAGAAACACACCCGTTGTCCTCACGTTGTTGACTATTAACTGACACTCCGTTACACTTCAGCCTCAATTTCTCACCATCTCCAAAGTAAACCATTTACAGCGTGTCTTTTTATCCAAATGTGGAAGACAAGTCCCTGTAGTGAGACAGATTTAGGTTCCGGTAACATTAGGGATACCTGGACCACACACACACACACACACCACCAGGCGCACAGTGGTGTGTTTTGGCAGCGTCAGGCACTGAGACCAACGTGGCTCTTCTATCATTCACTCCCCTCAGAAGTGTTTCTCATCCTCGTTTCTTTCCCCTTGTGGAAAACAGAATTCATGACCCGTCACCTTTTCTGCTGACTGCATAGACCATCTGCTGCCTCCGTAAACGGTTTCCCGGCTATTTTTGTTGCCTCACAAAACACTTGATGACAAGTGGCATGAAAAGTATGCGATTCAATTTGTCAGTGGTTATTACTTTGTAGCGAAGACAGTTACAGTTACGTTTTGATTACAGGCATTTTTCTGTCCGATGTTGGACCGCGCCAAAAAAAAAAAAAAAAAAATGAAGACAAACTTTAGACGGGTTTTAAAAGCCGCAGCAAAGTGTTTGTGTCTCTCTCGTCTTGGTGATCTATAAATGTCCCCGTCTTGTCTCATTACACTTCATCTCATTGTCAAGCTCACCTTTGTGAGGTCTTTTTGTTCCGCCAAAAGAGAGAGAGAGCGCGAGGCAGAAGATGAAAAGGTGAGAAATGAAGTGGAAATCAGGTGCTACACAGGGAAAGGTTACCTTCAGCCCAGCAGCAGACTGGAAATAGTGTGAATGTGAGAGAAAATTCCATCCACTCCAGTGGTCAGACTCCTTGTACAGCACATGTTTGAAATAAAGCCGCAGCACCAAACAAATTGGGTGTTTGACCTTCAAAGAATGACACAAGAGTAGCTGAGGAGGCAACCTTTTTGTCCCATGTCCTATTTCACAGGACAAATAAAAGAGAGAGCACACACACACACAATGACACTCTGTGCCCTGAATCTGTCAGGGCCTTGGTCCCGTTTTCTCCAGTCAGATAAGAGTTTCCTCAAAGGACTTGTCGCAATCCCTTTTTATTTCCTTCCCGACTAATTTTGCACACAACTCAGAGCATCTCTCGGCAGCACCACGCAGCTTCTCAGATGAACGCGAGCAGGTTCAAATGAGACGAGCCAAACTCGTCTCCCCTCCGAGGGCCCTCCTCTGAGCTCCTCTGAGCTATATATGTGTTTTCCTTTTAATTCCTTCTCCCTCCCGCTGTCTTCTTACGGCCCTCAAAACCTGTTCTCTTTACTTTCCATCAATCCCCTCACTAGGGTTGGAGAGCAAAAAAAATTTTAAAAAGGATTTCATGTTAAGAATCCAAGAAATCCAACCTCTGGTTACCCAAATACCAAACCATCAGCTATCAAAACGTTCAAATAAGGCTCTGACGACAACAATACGAATATTTTTAACCTTCACCTCACTTGGGGAAAGGTTTTGCCGAACATGTGCGAACAAGTTTTACACATTCGCTGTGAATTCTGTCCGCCACACGTTCAGTTTCTGCTGCTGGCCCCCGGACAAATCCGCTGCCACCTTCTCAAGGGCACTTCATTCATGTTTTCTGAAGTTGGATAAGGATCTATTCATGGGCTGTCCTCAAATCCTCCCAATTTCCCCATTCAGTGCTGAAACTCAACAGAGAAAACGTTTGCTCAAGCACTTAATATGTGTCACAAGCTCCTGTGGTCGTGTGAATAATGACTGGGGTTTGCCGAAGCCAAAGGCAGAAATTACAGGAGGAGCAGAAAACATCAGATCTGGGAGCTCAACAAAATACTTAAATATATTGTTGTGGGCAAATTGTCCTGCAATCAGAGTTAAACAAGCTGTAAACATGAGCCGAGGTCAGGCACTGCTGTGGAGGCTATATGAAGTACATGTCATGAATGAAGTACAGAGCAATAACAGAAGTTCACCTCAACCTTTTTCAGTTTTTCCAGGTTTTCCTCACACGGGTCAATTTGAAGTTCACCTTTGACCTCTGAGATCTAATCAACTGATGTCATTTGAGATAAATTAGGAATGGCAGACTTGTAATTTCCCTACGTGAGGCCACGGTGACCTTTCAACACCCAAATATAACCAGTGGATTATTGAGTCTCTGTGAACATTTCTACCAAAATATCATTTCATCAGGAACAAATACTCTGTGATTCACTGTGGCCGAGACGTTTGAACTTTGACCTCCAAATTTAATTTCATTCATGAGTCAAAAACGAATGTTTGAACCAAATTTGAAAGAATTTGAAAGGATTCCCGGGAGGTTCTCCCGAGATATCACATCCCGAAAAAGAGACCCGAAAAAAATAAACCTCGGCTGAGGTTTGTGCCCCTTGGTGGGGATGTGGATGGGGCCCAACCTTAAGAGAATAATATGAATACGATATAAAACATACTGTTATACTGCAGTTACAACACAACTAGTAACATGTCTTCTGTGACGTCCAACGTCCTCTAGATGGACGTTGGAACCTCGGCTCTGCCTTATCTCCGGATATCTCAACGTTTAGAGGCTTTGTGTAATGTTAGCACACGCGGGCTCAACAGACGGCTGCTTCTTCACAAGATCTCACGTTGCAGCCACCCCGCTGGTTCATGAGGGGTTTAGGCTTTGCTGTCGGGAGGACACACACGAGATGAAGCGACCTGAGTGCGCCGAACTTCACGGGGTGTCACTCTGACCACGCCAGATAAGACCCCCGTCTCTGCTGCCAGCCTCCCGCGCCTCGCGCTCATCCGTCCGTGGAAAAAAAGATTGAAAAGGAAGATTTGCTGGGAAATTTCAAAGCAGCAAACAGGATCATCAGCTTAGACGGCTTTTCACTTCTCAGCAACTTCCTCATGCTTAATGTTTGTTTTTTTTTTTAAAGAAAGGTGCTGCTCGTGTGTATGAGTGTGGGTGTGTGTGTAGGTGTGTGTGGAAGGGTGGTCTTGTGAGGGAATTTATTCTCCTGTGTATTGGAGCGTAAAAGATGCCAGAATGCTGTCTTTCACTTCACTGATGATGTGCAGCAGCCACATGGATCAGGAAAGTAAACCTCCCTCCGTGCACGCACACACACACACACTGTAACTCCTGCCTTTTTACCATCACACTCATTGTGACATTCATCTAAATATACCCACTCAGTACATTCGTATTTTAAAAAAGGCCATTACATTGTGCTCCTGCCTATGTCATTTTTATGGCCACTGCTCCATCGTATGAATCCAAATGAGGCAGAGAATATCCAGACACACAGCAGATGCACGGAAAACAACAACCTGGAGATAAAAGCTTGTTGCTTGTGCCAAAACCCAGTGTGCGTCAACACTGGATTCTCGCCACTGCTGCTGCCACTAAATTCCTCAGTCTCATTATTGTTTTCTTGATGTTTTTCAGCAGTTCGGCAATTCTGTGCCCTTGCGAGGGGATTGGAGGGATTTCCTGCGTCTGCTGTGTTTTCACCCACTGGTTTTTTCTGCAGGCATCAAATTCCACATCAGTGCCAGAGGCTGCAAATCCATCAATCGGGTAAAAAAAACAAACAAAAAGAAACCAAAAAAAAAAAGGAGGAGGAGGAAAGAAGAGGGTTGGAAGACATAGAGCAGCAAGCTGGCAGTCGACGGCTGCAGCAGTCAGGGTCGGAGAGCTGTGAGGCAAGGTCTCAGCATCGATCTCTCCAGCATGTCTTCAACTGGGGCCTCAGAGCCATGTAAAAACACAGTGTATACATAAAGCTGGGACACATCAATACATGCAGATGCATGGAACTATGAATGCCATCGTGTTTGTACGGCCTGGACATGACACTGCTCCTGTGTGCCGGAGAACCACACTCCAACCTCTCCACCCGACTGTGATGTAAAGTATATATTTTATTTTCACAAATTGAGGTTGAAAACAGTTGTAATTTAATAATTTGTGCTATGACTGCTGATATTAATGGGGAACTGTAGACTGTGCACATTGTAAATGCAATTATGGTGATTTAAAAATAAGTAATCTAAAAGATCTGTTTACAATCATTTCCATTTTGTTTTGTGATATGGAAGAAGAAGTTTTTGTAAATTAGGGGCGTCTTATATTCCCAAACGGGATGTTCCGCATATAAATTCTGCACTTTTCTTAAGCATGATTTTGTTGGCTTCAAACAGACTGAGTGGTAAGCTAATTATACACTCAGATACTTCTATAGACCCTCAATGGTCAATATTAGAACATTGAAAAGATAAACTTTCTCAGGGCAATATTAAAACACAATGACAGCACAGATCGTTGCTCACAGGTCTGCGTGTGTTGTTACTAAGTTATATAAAGCTTCTTTTTCCCCCTGCTGGGTTGTCCCTGAACCCAACATGCACCTGACATATACACCTGCATGTTGTTCTTGTACATTCTGCACTTTCTCCTTATTGCTTTATTCATTCTTCCAAAATAACTATTCGATATACTGCGTACAGACGGTAGGAAGTCAAATACCCAAGTCAGAGACAAGATAATATCAACAAAGGGTTAAAGTGGGAAAAAGAACTTGAGTGTAGCATTCTGGGAAAGTTAAGGTTGTGTGATCATGACAGCACTGGCGTGTACCAATTCCTCTAAGCATTCGGAGGAGAAAGTCTGCAGCTGAGAGGTGAAATCCTGCTGTTTGTTCTGCTTGTTATTTGGGCTGTGGGCAGCTCCTGTGTGCTGACCTGTGCTGACTT
This sequence comes from Pseudorhombus dupliciocellatus, assembly GCA_016785235.1. Lineage (NCBI taxonomy): Eukaryota > Metazoa > Chordata > Actinopteri > Pleuronectiformes > Paralichthyidae > Pseudorhombus > Pseudorhombus dupliciocellatus. Next base: position 35,144 of record JAFBJW010000149.1, on the reverse strand, counting down.
CTGACTGAAAGCACAGTACACGCTGAGCTCAGGCTCCTCTTGTCAGGCCGACTTCCTCCAGCAGACCTTGCTGCGAGAAAGGCACCTATATAGCCCCTGCGTGCCTGGAGCGCCGAAACACGTCCGTGTCAAAATTCCATATCACGTTAGTGCTCAGCGTGTGCGTGACATATACAGTCGGTCTGTTGAATCTGTGAAGTTTGACACCTTTGCCTTTGGCAGAGGTGCTGAAGGCTTTTCACGCTGTTAATGTGTGTGTATGAGCGTGTGTGGGTGTGTGAAACACACCTCGCTCTCTGACGGAGAGAAAATTAAAAACTTAAGAATCAAGCCATGATCACTATTGTCCCTTCTCGCCACTTCCCGCTCTCTTTTCCTGCCCCTCTGTTGAGTCCTCTGTCTGCTGCTTGACCTTGTATTATTGTAATTATTCTCATCACTGCGTGACTTTAGAGACTTCCTGTAGCAGTTTACGGCGCTAACTGCAGAGCCGCGGCTGACCTTGGAGCCAGTCGGACAATGATGGCTCATTTAAACACAACGCCGACAGTCCTTGGTCGGTGAGTGGGAGGAAAAGAGGTGGGGGTGGGGGTGGGGAGTTGTGGGCTCGCTCTGGGAGCCGGTTTGTCTCCTACACAGGTAATTAATATGCTTATTAACTCCTCGGCTCATATCATAATCAAACCACTAGAAGAGAGAGGTGGGGGTGGAATATCTTAATGGAATTCACACAGCTTTAAGTTACAGGGTCGAGCCTGATGGAAGAGGAGGGAAAGAAGTAATAAAGGTTTAGAGGTGACTGAATCACTGACTCGTTTGATTGAGTGTGCTGTGTGTCTGCTCTAGTAGGTATGTGCACAGGGTCAATTGGGTATAGCAGAGTGTGGGCAGTCACCATGTCCCAGCCTGGAAGGAAGACAAACTAGATTTCTTAAGCTGCTTTCAGACATGGGCTGGAATCTTTTAGCGTTGGTCAGAATTTTTTTGTCAGGATGTCAGTGCATAAAGAAGTTGTATTTTCTACAACTCTTGCCACCAATGCTCGGGAGAAATGTCAGAAAAATCACCAGGTACTCCCATGTGACATATCAGCAGGAAATTGTACTAGTGGGTGGGTGTGTTGATGTTTTGATTGGCGCTTCCACATTGTTTAGGCCTCGGAATACCGCCCAAACCAAGAGACCAAAATGTGGCCAAATAAGGGCAGTGCCAGCTTAAACTAACCTGACACATGAACGTTTGATTCAGGGAATGACTGAGACTTTCTTCATTCGTTCATCCATCACTGGGTCGCGGCGGGTGCTGGAGCCAATCTCAGCTGTCATTGGGCGAGAGGAAGGGTACATCCTGGACAAGTCACCAGTTCATTGCAGGGCTGACAGAGACACAACCATTCACACCTGCGGGCAATTTAGAAAGCAGCTCTGGCTGATGTCAGCTCGTTTGTATTTTTGTAGACTCATAAAAGCTGGAAGAGTCAAAACATCAGCTGAAGAGATTTGAAAATGATTTGTTGCAGTAGATGCTGAATGTCATCAAGAGAGCCAATATTTTCTCAGCACTTTTTCGATCAAATTTCTCCCAATTTGTCACCAAACGAGGGGAAGCGCAGTCTTGGCGGGGGATTATTCAGAGACGTTCCCAGTGAATCAGGCTTCGCTGGACTGCGACTTCTGTGTGAAGAGGGATGATGAGGGGCTTTAACACACAAGGCTCCGCAGAACATTGCAAGAGAATTGCAACAAGAACAAGGAGCTTTCTTCAAAATTCCTCCCGTCTGCCGGACCTCACAACTGTAGGAAACACCGCGGGTCCATTCAGAATGCAGAGCTCGAGACGCCCGAGGCCACATCACACCTCATCAGGCCAGCTGTCTGGATCCAGGTGTTGTCTGAGGCACCCTCCACTTCGCCCACAGCTTATGTCTGAGTGTAGTTTTATTCAGGCACGTGTGGATATTGTCTGGGCTGCGTGCGTGTGCTTTTTTTTTTTTTACTAAAGGCCAAAGCAGACAAATCTAACTTGACGCTTAAGAAGGACCTTGTAACCTCAACGTGAGGAGGAGGCCGAGTCTGCCAAACCGTCAGATTACCCAAAACGACAGGAAGGAGGCCTGACATGTGAACGCACCAAACAACTACAATTCCTGAGGGTTTTGATTGATGGCCTTTTTACTGTGTGTGTGTGAATCTCACCCAAAAACAGATTACATTCGATTTTAATAATGCATGCTTAGTGAGGCGAGCAGCAGGGCGAGGAGCCAAACACTGTGTTTTAAATTAACAGGTGAGACGTGTGATTTTTTTCACCATGCGGGTCGGTCGCTCTGAATGCAAAACAGCGGCGACATCTAACACGCAGTTCACATATATCGCTTAAGCTTCACCTTCCAGCAGCAGGAGGGGAGATAAATGGAACATAACATGTCCGCGGAACAAGGACGATGCAAAAAAAACGCCGTCTCGGGAGAGACCCAAATGTCACGCGGCTGTGCTTCCTCACCGTGGACGGCTGCAGAACGCTGAGTCAGAACATGAATATTGTTCTAAGGGAATGAACAGGAAAATGTCTCCTCCACCCATGAATAATTTTTAAAGACATGGGGGGGGGATAAATTGTTGCACGCACGGAAAGTTCGGAGCAGCGTGTGACAGAGCAGGGAGCGATAGCTGTGGTGGAGGCACTTTATTTATTTGGGTTGTATTCAGAGCGGTGTTGTCTGTCATTAGCTCAGGAGAACCAAACACTAATTTATGCACACACACACACACACACCATATACCTCAGAGGGATATATTTGATTACACACATCTTCAGCTCTCAGGAACATGGTTGTTGTTGTTGGTTTGATTGTTTTTAGGTGCATTGCCGCCACCTACTTCATTTTATTTTCTTCTGTAGTTTAGTTTCTGAAGTTCTTCTTTAGTCTCTTCTCCAGGAATATGGTGTTGGCTTGCTGTTTATACACATACACACACACACCCGTGCTGGCATGGATCAAAGTGAACCCTGAAAAGCAGCTCAAAGGTAGCATTTCTCCACTCCTCACCTCTTTTTTTTTTCTTAAAAGAATAGTCTAGTGGCTTTGAGGAGGCAGTATGGAGACAGGTATATATCATTTACAACCATTTTAAGAGGAATGTGGGGTGAGCTACCAATGAATTTTCATAAATTCCCTAAAGGCAGAAAGCACGTTAAGGGCTTCGGGGGTGAATTTCAGTCCTGATGACATTTCTTTGCAGGGCTTTAACGGCTAATAAAAGGGCTCTGATCTCGTGCAACAAGCCTTTGAAGGCCAGGATGCATTTCTAATTGCAAGAGCCTTAAACCAATGATAAATCCCCTCATGCTTTAAGAGATTATTTCTAGTATTTGTGCTTTCTAGATCCTATTCAGCAGAGTCGGGCTGCAGAGACCACGGTCTGACATGTCGAATGTGCTGTGAGGAGCCGATGCTGTGCTGTGACTGAGCCAGCAGAGTCTCTGCTTTTGTCCAGCACAGTCCAACCTGCTGTGGGTGAGACGGAGCTGAGCCCACGGCTGAATGATGAGCTCAGAAAGAGGACACGGATGGAAAGATGGGGGTGAGGATTCTCTGGGGAGGACAATAAACATTAATGGTGCCTTGTTTGTAAGGGAAGATTGGGAATATTGCCCTGAATCTTTACCCAGGATTATGCCTAAATAATCTAGTCATCATCTAGCAAATCCATCCATCCATTATCTGCACCAGTTATCTTTCACTTTCACACCTCTGTGCCTCTGGGTCTCCAGTCCACATCGTTAGCCCAACCTGCTTTGTGTTTGGACGATTGGAGGAATCTGGAGTACCCGGACAAAAAACCCATGCACACACGGACAACTTGCAGACTCCAAACACAACTGGGAATTGAACCAGGAACATTTTTGCTCTCAGGCAACACTGCACCACCTCCCTCAAATCAACTGAGACCACCTCCGGTTTCATCAAGAATAATATTATTTTGTTATTTTTCTGCCAACGAAAATTTCTTACATCAGATCAGCTGTAAGTGTTAGAACGACCCACTCCATTAAAAACTGAAGGAAACATACAAGAGAGACTTGTAAACTTCGGCTGAAATGTGTCTACGACCCAATGAAATCTTCACTCGGTGTATGTTTGGCACAGCAGTCCCGTCTGAGAGAGTAAATATGTCCCACAGCCTCTTTTCTGTTTGCTTATTGAAGACTTGGAGCCAGGGTTGAATGCAAACTGTTACCGGAGTGATCTCTCAGAGGTAACACTGGATATAAAAATATAACAAGCCTCGGGGCATTATGTGATGATATATATGTGTCTATAAAGACCTTATTGACTTTTCATTTGAGTTTGATGAAAGTGGGAAGGAGAGAGGGAAGGCCCCCTCAGTGTAAAGCATGTTCTAAATAAATCATCAGACACAAGTGCCCACCAGACAAACGCACACACACAGACATGCACTCAGAAGAGCCAGAATAATAATAACTACACTGAGAGAAAAACACTGGATGAAATCCTTGAGTGTGGGTAAACAACTTCAGCCTGGCCTCTGCTCCCTCGTCTCGGAACAGCCTTCTTATTCCCAGCACAAATCACACCAGTCACACACATATATACGAAAATGCAGTAGTCGTAAGGTGCAACCGAGGTGTTCACGATACTTCTGATGGAACACTGCGTATGCACCAAGTGATGGTGAATTATAGTAAGTATTGGTGTGTAAGAAACAAACCCCTGTGAAGGACGTGCTGCCCAAATCACTGGTATTTCTTTTGATTTTAGACTTTTATTCGACTGAATAAAGCCATCACAATCCAAAACCACTTGCAGCTGTTTTTATAAAAGGTGTATGAATAAACTTTTGTGCTCGAGTGGGAGGAAACACTCACAGCAAAAACATAACTTAAATTGTTGGCTATTTGTTTGAACAAACAGCTGCCGATGTACACACTAATCGAGACTCAAAGCAACGTCATTATCTCACTTTCATTGTGTTATGCCACCAACAAGCGTGCATGTTTTTGTCGCTGTGGTATTTGCTGATATTTGAAATATGTGGTTCTTTCTTCAAACACAAAGAATCTACTTATACAGTAGATTTTTTTCCAGACAGGGTTCAATAAACAAAAGACAAGAGACAAGGCAAATGTGTCCAAAAGCATGAGCTTAGCATGAGGCTAAGGCCAATTCACTGAATTCAAAAACCAAGGACAGAAGACATGAGACAGACTGGCTCGCGACAGCAGGAGAGGCAGCCCTTATATACACACCTGCAGTCATCACACAGCTGAAACAACTTAGAGAAGGGAGGGTAATTAGTGGGACACATGGGCTCAGGAGTAAAGTTACCTAAAGAGACCAAGAGGAAGTGTGAGTGTCAATCTAAAACAGGAAGTGAGTTAAACATGAAGCAGGGAACACTGGCAGTACGTGTGTGGAACCATGACGCTTGTCTTCATGTCCATGACAAGGTGTTTGCGTGTTTTCTAAGTTCATATTTAGATTTAGCTGTATTTCTACCACTGTCATGATATTTTAACCCACACACACACACATATATATATATATATATATATATCAGTTTGTTTGTGTTTGTCATGTGAAATGTCACATTATTTATTTATTTACCGAAGTGCTATGTTTTTCTTATTTACCTTTCTGGTTTATTAAGAAGCTAAGTGAACGTTTTTGGCAGCTGAGTCCATGCCACTTTTCCCTCCTGTTTTTGCAGTACCAGCAGAATAAATAAGTACCCGCGCTAATGGCTTTTCCAAGAACTCCTCAGACTCTTGCAACGCAACGTCTTTACTCTCGAGTTTGCACAAGGAGCCTGATAGGTGGTCATCAAAATCCAAACACGTGATTATTGATTATCAGCATCACCGATCATGCCAGGGACAGTGAGAGCGTTGCAGCTTGTTTGTCTGTGCTGATTGGCTGACGAGGGAGAAAGCAATGGGAAGTGCAGGAGTGTGAATAAGAGATTTGAGGAAGAAGGGGGGTGTGGGTGGGAGGGGGGTTACAGACCTAAGCAAGTGTGACAGTTGTGAAAGCTTTCAAGGGGAAAAAAAGGTTTCCCTGGCCTCGTAGCAATGCTAAACTGAGTGTGACCCTCGGACTGAACCCAGCCGTCTCTCTCAACCGTGCAAGGACAGGAAAACCCTCCGCTGCCGGCGTGTGGGATTTAAGCTTACAAGCAAAGATTATTTTCCTCTTGTTTGTCTCCTTCATGCCTTCAGTTGGACTGTTTTTTTCTATTTTCCATTGCCACCGGTTATGGGATTGCAGAAATACACTGGAGCGATGAGACGAATGTAGATGGTAGATAATCACATTAAGTGAAAATACATTTATTTATTTATTATTTTGATTCACTTTCATGTCAGAGGGTGAGGCCTTGAAAATGAAGTGAAAACACAAAAAGAGGTGGTTTGGAAAAATGTGTCTGATTTTTTTTTTTGTGGAGATGAGCCCAACCGAATAAAAATCCAGTGATTTAAGTGTTCTCTTGTAGCTCCTTCAAAAGGGTCAAAATATTAACTTATCCAGAATAATCATACAAAATGATGACATTCATATTAGAAGTGGCACAAATTTAAGTGTCTTTCATTTTTTTTATTACAGTGAAATACCTGAAAACTCAACCTTAAGGCCTTTGCATACTAAGTCCAGCCCATGCTCTAATAAAAATTACACACAGAGGCCTTACTCGCTAAATTCAATTTGTTTTATGATTCACAATCACATTCATTTAAGCATCGGCAGTGGCAGTAGAAGATAAAATCAGTTTTGTGGTCCTCTCACTTCTGAAAAAAAGAAAACTAGTGGGTCCATCCAATCCTCAGAAGCCGTCTGTAACAAAGAGAAATATCATATTCTGATTAAGGAGCTGTAAATCAATCCAGTTTGATACGTCGCAGTACTGAGAAAAACACACTCCTGTAATCCGATTGATCATGAACACGGACTGGCAGCTAAGGACACACATACACACACAAACGCGCACACTAAGCTTAAATGTTATCAGCCATTATCGGTACATCGGGGCACAAACCACAAAGAGGGAAATCTCAGTGTAACATCTTAAATCAAATGCCAGACTTTCTGTCTGGCTCTGAAGTGCTGAAACATTTCTCTAAAATACACTGGGCTGGTACAAAAAATTGCAGTAAATCAAACCTGTTCCATAAACTTGGACGACGGATGAAAGTTTTGCCAGTTTGTGTAATGGAACATGAGGTCGTACTGATTTTTTAATGTGCAAGAATTTTGAAACTTAGAATTTTGCAGTCAAAGCACCAGAGCCACTCACTGAAAAAATCCAGCCAAATCTGCCATAAGGAGCAGAGAACAGTTTCATTTGTTTGACTTTAAGTGCACCTTCAGAGTCCCATGATACCCGATGTGCCATTTTGCCGGCTCCTCTGCTCTAACAAGGAGGAAACTCTGGGGGAAAACAGAATCCTTTTCCATTTTTTTTGGACTACGTCGGGCGTGCGAAAATGGTCGGAAAAGATCTTCAACTGCAGCGCCTTTGACAAGCGGAACCCCAGTGTTTGCCCCCTTCCATCTGCCCCTGTTTACCCCAGACTGTGTCTCTATATGTTAGGGGACAGGGGAAGTCCACACAAGCAGAAGGCAAGAGTGCGAGCTATCGAATTGGAACTCCTCCACCTGCCAAGAGAAGTAACTCTTCCTTTTATGAGCCAATTGAAATTCAGCTCACAGGCTATCCATTCTGTCAATGACAAGCAGAGTCAGGACAACCTTGCAACCCCCAACACTAATAACACTGTAATGGTCAGAGATAGATCATGCTGAACACTGGTAGTTAGAGCGGGTCTTCGGCCTCCCATAAGTGTTTATTGCAGACAATTTTTGCCTTCATTTGTTTTGAGCAGATGCATGCCTGGATACACCTGCGGTCGATCATAATAGTTTTCACTCTGGCGGCGAACTGACAAATGATCTGCAGTTTTTGCCGCTTGTTCAAAGAGCATCCGTCTGCAGATTCTGCATACCACCACCGCATGTGCTCAGAAGACCCGACGCAGACAGGGAGTTGCTCTTGCTTTGTATGTATGAGTCCAGCTCTGACCTCTGACCCCTCGTGCTCCACACCACCGACATGACAGGTTCATTACCAGGGTCTGAATCTGAAAAATCAATCCCACACATTCTCCTCACTGCGCTTCTCGCCTGGTGTTTGGAGAATCAATCGCAGGGCACGAGGGAGATGGGAGACAGGACTGGGGACAGGTTTCTGCTTCCTGTGGACCCAGTTTGGGTTTCAGCAGTGTCGGTCTGCTTTGTTGTGATTAGCACTGCCACCAAGGGGCAGTAAAGAGCCTGGAATGAAAGTGCAACAACTTGAGGGAACGCAGCCAGAGCAGAAATCATAATGACGAATGAAACACCCTGTGTGCCCATTATACTCACATTTACAAAATAGTTGTTGTGAAAATGCCTTACACTGCAGTACAACAACTCAATACACATCTATCTATCTATCTATCTTTTGAGATGTTTTATTAATTAATAGCCACTCTGTGATGAAGATGGGACACAGAACTCAATAACTTGGTGATAGTGATACAATAAACCTGTCATTACCTGCACTCTGTAGTAGTATTACACATTTACTTGCTATTCACCACAACACGTGTGCAACTTGGAGTACTCTTTATCTTCAACACCTCGAATCCAACGCAGATTGAGCCATGGGCGATAGAACTGCCTATAGCAGTGTAATATAGTGCCATCATATTACCATAAATCCCATATGTGACCATATCGCCGCCATCGTAAATCAGAGCGAGGGTTATCTCCACCGGAGGCGGCGCATCCACACGGGAGCGGCGGGGCGCACGGTAGGCGGCGTCAGTCCGGACAGCTACGTCCTTCTGAGCTCACTTCCGTCGGCTTGACTCAGATGATTATCCATCCCCCCCTCTCTCTCTAGTCTTCCTCTCTCTCTCTCTCTCACCGCTTTTGTTCTCTCAGTCCCATCCAGCCGTCGCTGTCGAGAACAACGGAGCCAGCCGCTCTGGAAGCCGCACATTAGCGGACTCGTGTTACGCAGAATAAAGATCCGTCCGGTCGCCACATGCCCAGCGCAGTCCGCACGGAGGATACGCGGCGCTCCGTAGTTACATAACTGGACTACTTCTTTTTTCTGTCATTGTTGGGGTCTTTTTTCCCACGCTTTCTCTTTTCTTCGCACCGAGACTGACCTCCCCCAGTATCTAAACTCAAAATGGAGAACGACGACAAGTACCTCCCCGAGCTGCTGGCGGAGAAGGACAGTCTGGACTCGTCGTTTACGCACGCCATGAAACTTTTAAACGCAGGTAAAGTCGTTGTTTTTGCGGTGTGTTGTTGTTGTTGTTGTTTTTGTAACCATCACTCTCGCTGGGCATTTGGCTCCGCGCGCACCTCTTTACGCACGCCTCTCCGTGCGCTGAGCGCCATGTGTCGGCGGACGGGACGCGGACGCACCGGCCCCGGCCGCGGCCACCCTGGCGATGAGCGCCCTCCCGTCACAGTGTGTGAGTCCGTCCATGCGTGCGTGCGTGTGGAAGTGTAAACAGCCTGAAGCTGCAGCGCCACAGGATGAGAGACGCACTTTCCGATGTTCGGATATGAATTTCCGTTTCCTCTGGAGCATCTGTTCAGTAACGCGGAGGCAGCTGTCCACTTTAAATCGAATGATAAAATGCAGTTGCGCGTGTGGTTTAAGCGTCCTAACTGTGCCAGGCTCTGCGCCCCGGGCCCCGGGGGTCAGCGAGGCGGCGGCGGGACGGAGAGCCCCTGGTCCTCGCTGCCGGAGTGTCCTTGTGCAGGAGGAGGCAGACTTGAATGAAAAACAAAACGCTGCCTTTGCTCTTCAGCGCTTAGCACGTGCCCTAACATTATTATTAATAATGCGTTATAGAGGGAGCAGTACTGTTAATACCAAGAAATGTTCCTGCTGTAAATGGCATTGTGATGGAGAGGACAAGCTGTGGACACCAAGTCCAACGGATTCCAAACTGAAGGAGAGGGGATTCTTGTGTCCATATGCTTGTGGCAAATACAAATCCTTGAAGGGAATATTTAGTAAAGGTTGTTGACTGCTGCTCCTCTGGAGCATCTCCAGTTCCTCCTGTTAAACATCGAGCTTGTGCGACATCTCTGAACTATAGGAAAGTGTGTCAGCGAGTGTAATGTGGGTTCCCTCAGTTAAACATTCAGTCAGGTTCCTCCACACTCTCTCCCCCTTAAAACCTGCGGCTGGCAGACTGTGGTGTGTCTGACATGTTTGCACACTGCATACTTGGGGGTTGTCATGACCAGGAGAGAGGAGGTGGTTTGAGATGGTTGCAGTGGGTGCCGTGACAGGAAGGAGGAGGGGAGAGCCGGTAGCTGCTTCGCGGCTTGCAGCCGTAGGGTTATGGGTTAAAACCAGCATCTCACGTGTTCTGAAAGAATTCAAGCACCAAAACATCAGCACTGGCAGCAGATGAGCGTCAGCTCCTCATGTGGACCAAGCTGCAGGCGGAGTTTGTGTTTTATGTTGCAGTGGTTAATGGGTTTTTAGGAGAGGAGATAAACTCCAGCTCTGCTCTGTTTTGCCAAGATCATAAACAGTGCAAAATGAAACTTGTTGCGCACATTCTGTCATCGTCTCTGAAATATCCGTGAGCAGTGTTGTTCAGTTAGCACTGATTTGTTGACTTGTCGGTGTGGAGAAATCAGGACAATGTTAAAAACAAACAGTAAAAAATGTGGACAGTAAATTGAACGCACCTTCCCAAGATGTTTAATATCCAAGGAACTGCAATCAATAAATTACAACACAAGTCCAAAATGATAACATCTTTTATTGTATCATCGACGACTCTGTGTCACCCAAATCACTGCTAACGTCCCTTCGATGTCTCCACCTGATGAGGCTGATGTGTCTGTGTCTGCATCCTGTTAGACTGCGTTAATCCTCTGCCTGAAACAATACCTCTGCCCCCTTCTAGAAATTGATAGAATCCAGAAAGGCGAGACTAAAAAGGAGGCAGAAACATACCTGGACCTTTTCACAACAAAGAACATCAAACTTAAGGAACGAGTGCTCATACCAGTCAAACAGTACCCGAAGGTGAGCTTCCTCTGCCTCCCCCCGTCTTTCTTCTCTCTGTCCCCTTTTCCAGCGTGAACCCCTCTTGATTTAATTTATCCTGCAGCTGGGTCTCAATTATACAAAGCCACAGGGTTACTCTGGAGTCCCAAATTACTCCTCTCAAGCCCGATCTTTAAGCTCCAGCGTATAATTACAGGTGCTACAGGGATGTTATAAAAAGAAATGACAGTGAGGATCGAAATGTTAACATCAGTATAGATAGATCTGTATTTCAGTGTAATTCATAGTGTGATCAGTGGGTTCAGTCTCCTCTGTCTTGTCAGGTTAGTTCATCTTTATAGTCTTTAATTTTATTATTTAAGATGGGCAATGTGCCCGGGGGATTTGACTCAGTCTGCACGTTGTTGTTTCTTCTCAGGTTCTTATTGCAGCTTCTTAAAACCTGCATAACTTCAAGTATCCACTTTTTTGCATTAGCAAAAGTTCGTAGACTTGGAATTATCTTTTGTTCCAAGCACTTCTAACAAGATTCAAATCTATAGATGCGCCCCCCCCTCCAGCATCAGATCAATGTGATGTAGGAGTCTGGTCTGTGCTGGTAAGACGGCCCTCTGATCTCCCAGCTTTAGATTTGATTTGCGCACCAGTCCCCTTCGTCAGGAATGACAAAGCTAATGAGCGTATTCTGATTACAGAAAAAAACCTTTACAACTCCTCCCGGAGTTGTAAAGGTTTTTTCGGTTTTTCTTGCTACATGTGTTTGGCGGTGACAGCTAATTGCAGGACACATCTTATAAACAGTAATTACATTGTTCAGAGATGGAGGAGGTCGAGATTGCAGCTTTTGATCACAGGCTGGTCCTGGCTCAGTGCTCTGATGATCGCAGCAAATAGTAACTGACGGCACCGCTGCCCTTAAGAGCTCTCGTCGACCTTCTCTGGTAAATCTACTCCTTACAGCTGCAGTATGCACAGTAAGACCTGCAGGCGACGGCTCCTCCACTCTCCTGGCTTTAAACTGACCTCTGCCTTGACTGTCATGCTGATTACCCCTCTCCTTGCTTTGTCCTGTTATTAGTTCAATTTTGTGGGCAAGATTTTGGGACCTCAGGGCAACACAATCAAACGGCTACAGGAAGAGACTGGAGCCAAAATCTCTGTGCTGGGCAAAGGATCCATGAGAGACAAAACCAAGGTATGATACACACACACACACACACACACACACGTTAGGCACTTGAAACCATGAGACATCTGGCCTGTACTTGAGAAGGATTGCAGGCACCGAGCCCAGATGGCATCAAGTCGCAGCATAGCTCGGCTGAACGTAAATGTAAAGCCGAGGGCCGTGTTCACACGGAGCGAGGGCGGCCGCGCTCCGTGCAGCTGTTCCAGGAATCTTGAGGGAAGCCTGTGAAACCTGTTCTCCACCAGTTTGTGATATCAAACTATATACGATAGGGAATGAAACACACGTGGCTGATGCCCTCTGAGGAAACGCGATTAGCTCATTTTCATTCATGCTATCGCATACATTTCATCTGACTTGTGGGCGATCCCGTGCGCTTCTTTCAGGAGGAGGGGCTGAGGAAAGGCGGCGAGCCCAAGTACGCACACTTGTCCATGGAGCTGCACGTGTTCATCGAGGTGTTCGCCCCCGTGCCCGACGCCTACCTGCGGATGGCGCACGCCATGGAGGAGGTCAAGAAGTTCCTGTTCCCAGTGAGTCCTACTCTGCTGCCGCCTTGTTTGTGTCTGCTCTCATTCGTCCGCTCGTCTGCATGAACTGTGCTGGAGCTGCGGCTAACCACCGTTTATTATAAGTCACTGTGAACATGGATGATGACGAGTGGACTATCCAATCATAATACGTTTGTGAAACCCTGCTGGTGTTTTTTAGCGACTGAGGGTTCAGAAAGGTGAGCAGTCACAGAGTGTGAATTAGACCCCGCTCTGGGCGGGGGGGGGGGTCCCAGCAGGACATCTCCAGGAGATGGAGTGGGTGTTCACCTGGAGCAGACAGAGCCCAATGGCACAGTCCAGGCACGTAAAGCAATCAGCTTAAGACGAGGAATTGGGTTGCTTTCACTGTGTCAGCAGGGCTACCCCATCATGTGGTGCGCCGGCACGTCTGTCCATCACCGTGTCTTTACCCACGTCTCATTCTTCAGCAACTGAGCGGAGTCAGCCTGGAGATGCACGACTCCCAGACAGATATGTGGGCTTTATTGCTTTTATGTTGAGAGGTTCTTGAGCGCGGGCCAAACCCGATCTGCTGTCCAACCCCGGCTGAAGCCCACAGTGCTGGAACAATGGCTCTTGCCTGAGGGTTTGTGAGATGCCTTACATTTTTTAATTAGTCTGGATGGTCCTTAAGAAAGAAAGAAGAGAAAGAATAAGTTGATTCCAGAAGCGGGATGAGCGGACTGATGAAGGAGCTGCAGTGTCGGTTCTGCCATGTTATGTAAAAAGCAGAACTTGTAGAATTTAAGGCTCCAATCTGTTGGGCTTGATGTCCCTCATTTGAAAGAGGACATGTTTTAATGAGTGACTCTCAGAGAGTTGCTGAATGTGACTTGTTGGAGAAATGTTTTATGTATTACCTGTACTTCTCAGGTATTTCACTAGGCTTTGATGGCTGTTCTCCCTCCCTTTCCCTTCACGCCCGTGTACCCGCTTGTCTGCAAATGTAAATGCAAAAATGGAGCCTCTCTCCGGTGTGAGTGATTTGCATTGCTTCTTGCGCGTAGACAATTTTTTTGTAGCACGCAACGTCTAAATAAACCTCATTAGTCCAAATACCTCGATGGGTGAAGATGTGTCACCTCGCTGGCTCGTTAGATGCGACCGCAGCCACACGGTTAGTGGCTGAGATGAATCTGTAATCAGTCAAATGGTCTGTGTGTTTCCTGCATACTCCATCCACCATTCCCTGTCACCATTGTTAGGGCTCTGTCACTACCCCAGTCCAGGGGCTGATTTATGAAAGAGCATTGATTGGGTCACTACGTGCCTCTCGTGATTGGTCCCCGAAGAAAGTCGGCGGATTGTGTCGCTGGATTTGTGCTGCTCCGACAGGCAGCCACGCTAATCCACCGGCAACTTATTGTTTTTTTTTGCAAATAGAATAAGGTAACCGCTGATGCAGTCATAGCAGACTTGTCAGGAAGTGCAGGCAGAAGTGATTTACATTTTGTGCATGATGGAGAGGAACAGGAAGGCGGGGAGTGAGGATGGATGGCTTCCAACCTCCCACATTCACGACCCCCCCCTCTCTCTCTTCACACTCTGACTCACTGGCGCTGAGACTTTTTCTTCCACTCGCTCTGTTAGCCATTAGGGGGATGCCGTGTTTTGATCTGCTCTGTAACTGTGTCTCACTCTTTTATTCATCGTTCCTCCTTCCGCTCTTTTCTCCCCTCCCTTTCTCATCTGCATGGCTTCACTTGTCCCAGGTCACATGCTCTTGTTTCTCACATGTCTTTTTTTATTTCCTCCTCCCCCCAATGTGTGTGTGCGTGTGTAGGATATGATGGATGATATCTGCCAGGAACAGTTCATGGAGATGAGCTACCTGAATGGAGGCCAGGAGCACGGGGCCCGGGGTCGAGGGGGCATGCCGGTCAGGGGCCGCGGGATCCCTCCTGCTGGAGCGCACAGGTAAAGAGATGCACACACACCCACACACACATATATCCACTGCTCCACTGCTGGGTCAGAGAGGCTACTGCGTGTACATTATGAAAATGCTGAGCAAGGCCTGGAGTAGATTCTTATTTACTCCTTTTTCTTTATCTGTGCAGTATTTGTGAATGTATATGTTGATGGATAATGTTGGTAAGCTTTTAGAGAATAAAAGACATACTGAATCAAATGTCCCAAACAAATGGCTTGTCACACAAAACATCGAGAGTGGTAAAAGTATTACAGTAATTTCCGTTTTTATTGACCCATGATGACCTCTGCAGAAACCTGAGCATTAAATGAAAAAAACAACAGCTTCCGACTGAAACATGAAATGAAAACAGTTTGAGAGCAAAAGCTTTGGCCTTAATTGTAAACCATTTCCTTTTCCCCGCAAACAGGAGCACATCTGTCAACAAATTAAGTTCAGCTCTATTTTTGTTTCTTATTGATTTTTTTTTTCATTTTATTGGAAACATGGGCAAAGGCAATGTTTTATTATAAAGTTTTGATTCCATCTTTCTGTGAGCTTCAGAGACTCAGACAGCCTGAGCTCTAACTTGTTCACCTGCCTCCACACACTGACACAACGGCAAAAGGAAGATGCACTGTATGTGTTCCATCTGTTCTCGGAGGTTTTAAAGAACAGTTTGACGTTTTGGAAAAGCACTTATGGAGCCAGCAGGTGTTAGCGAAGACTTAGATCATGGTGAAATGGCTACCCTGAGTACCTCCTGTAAAGCTCATTAACTACTATTTTAACTAATAAGATAAAGCATGATAATTACTGAGCATTAAATGTGCTAGACTAGCTGTTTCCCGGTCTCCAGGCTTTTTGCGAAGCTGTTTCCACAGTATCAAACTGAACAGTAGTGACTCTGATCTGTTCTCCAGGGGCAGGGGAATGCCTCCTCGTGGTGCTGCCGCCAGGGGGGGTGTGACTCGAGGTGGCCCGGTAAGGGGCACCCCAGGAGGCCGGGGAGGACCCCCTGCAGCACCTGCCAGGGGAGCTGCAGCACCTCGTGCCCGGCCCCCAGCTGCTGGCCCTCCCCAGAGGATGGCACCTCCTCATCAACACTCAACCACCACTGGCCCAGAGACCTACGATGAATATGTAAGTACAACTTACATCCATGCTGAATGGAAGTGTTCTGGGCACCGTGGTAGCTTTTCACGCCCCGTCCATCATCAGAGGAAAGAGGGATCTCAAGTACCGGAAACATAAGGGGAACCTGTCTCCTTTAGCACCAGTCTGGCAATTTGGGGACATCTTGACATTGATGATTCAGGGACAAGTCTCTCCTGAAGCCTCACTCTGTTTCTCTGTGTCCTTTCCTCTTCAGGGCTACGACGAGAGCTACACAGACACGACCTACGAGTCATACGACAGCTATTACAGTCAGCCGCAGGCGTGAGTGAATCAGACGTCTCCTTATTTTTCAGCCACTCCTCACAAAATGCTCACACATCACCGGGTTCCTGCTTTCACTTGAGATGGGAGTTAGACGAACACCGCTTGGCCCTGCTGCGCAAACACAACATTGATGGTTTCGTTAGGAGGAACCGGCCGGGACTCAGATGTTCCATGTTATAGAGCCCAGCTTTGATCTTAGTGGAAGCCAATTATCATCCCCCTAGACATTAAAATCAGCAGCTACTTGATGTTTTTCAAAGATAAAAAGTGATTTTTTTTTTTTTTGCCTCTCCCTGTTTTTTTGACCTTCAGAGAGCCAGAATACTTTGACTATGGACACGGAGAGACAACAGACTCCTACGAGTCGTACGGTAAGGGACTCATTTCACTCTCTGTCAACAAAGATGATGGAATTTATACAGTAAAAAAGAGGCTTGATCCAGTTCGTGCAGAAGCAATCACGTCCAAGGCTTGTTTGAATGTGTGTTTGTTTTGTCTCTGTGTCCATCTCCAGGTCAGGACAACTGGAACGGGACCCAGCAATTAGGTCCAGGAAAGGCCCCTCCCCCCTCCAGAGGTGCCAAGACGCCTTACCGGGAGCACCCATACCGACAGTACTGAAGCAGAATCGCCAACCCTAACGTGTCGCCCTGACTACCGCCTGTCTCCCACGGCAGCTCTTGCTTTAAGCAGCCCGACAAAAGTAATTGTCCGTTTTGTCTTTGGTTTGGTCTTTTTTTCCTACACCGGACTTAATACGTGAGAGCACAAACTGAAAATCGGAGCTGGTTTTTGAGATTTGACCCTGAACTCCCTCCCCCTACTCTCCCTTTGTTGCGCCAGCCAACCAACCAACCACCCACCCACCCATCCATCTATCCAACCAACCAAAGCGGCTTTTAGATGGGTTAGAGAGAAGTTGGCATCCGTTTTTTGTTCTCTTTCATTTGAATTTTTGGTTTATGTTGCTGTATTCTTTCTCTGACCTTTTTTACCCCCCTCTGGCTTTTTTGCATTGTTGATCATAGATTTTTTAACTGTTTGGGAGTAATCGTTTCTAGTGGAATTAGTGGCTCATTACCCACTTGTCTAAGGAATCCATATTAATTGTTTTTAAATACAAAGAATCTGTCGAGGGTCAGTTGCAGACTCCCATTTAGGCTACATTTCAAAATTCTGTTAATATAGCCAAATAAAAGACCTTTTAAACTTCCAATTATGTAATATAGACACAAAAAAGTCAATCTTAAATCAAGTGAAGGTTAAAGAATCAGAACAATTCATTCTTGATGATGGTTTGTTTTTAAATAGTTCTAAAACGTTGTCCATTTAGCCTTAGGCAGCAATATTTGTTATTGTACTTAGAGTTTTGAAATATAGCCCTAATAGACACTGTTGAGATGGACTGTCCTCATATCCTCAATTTGTTTTAAAAGGTTAATTTTAAGATTCTGAAGACAAAATGTTTGTTTAATAAGCACACGGCCAAGAGGTGGCCACCTGTTATGCTAAAAACAGATCAGGTCTTCATTCTGTGATCTGATTCTCTATAAACTGCATGCACAAAGTACTCAAAGAAGGATTGGGACAAAAATCTCCACATGGGTCTTCTCTTTCTATAGAGAAGGGATCCTGCAGCTCAATCCGAACTATTGTACATATTTTAAAACTAACTGTACTTATTCTGCCACTAGTATCTGTACCCTCTCCATAAAATGCATTATGCTACATGTGTAAGCTTGCCTAAATAGGTTACTAAATCTGTCCAAAAGATGTTTTGCAGCAGTTTGTCAATAAAGCTTAGATTGTTTTTTATGAAACTTAACTTGCTTTATTTGTTTCCTGTCCTAGTAAAATTCTGAAATTGCCTTTTTTAAACAACCTCCAGCAGTCAGATGTAGGTGTTTTGCTTTGTTTCTCATTCAAAACCGCATTTTAAATCTAAATGAATGTATTGACGTCTGGAGACTTTAACCCTACTAAATGATGTCTTGATTGATTATCAAAAGAGCACAACTTATTCTTTCTCTCTCTTTCTATACTTTTTAAAAAGGACCCAGAGGTAAGACCTCTAAAATAACCTGGATAGCTTCCTAATGTGTATAGAGTTCTAAAGCATTGAATGCCTGGGTATGTATAAGACTTTTTCAATCCTCTTACCTGTGGTCGTAATCGTTAATGAGAATTGCTTTTATAGCATCTGAAAATTAACTGAATTCAAACCACCACCATTCAGGTCTAGGCTTCGTTGTCATGAATGACGCTGGCGCGATGGCTACTTTAGTACAGAGTAATGGCAGTGCAATGGAGAGGATGGTTATAACCTAGAGAACTCCACTGTAAAGGTAACCTAACCCTAAATGTTTAATTTCGTAGTGTGTTTATCCATTGACATAAACTTGCTGGTAAATGCGTACACTTTCTTAAAATACTATTGCAGTCATGGCAACAAAAAAGAATCGACTCAAAAGTAAGACAAACGTAACTTCCAATACCATACAGTAGTGGATTTTATGTACCAAAATAACTGTTCTGTGTACTAACAAAATCTATTAGCATAGTGTTAATGCAACTCATGCTAAAATGAAAAAAGCCAAATCTATGTCAATCTCTTCTGTACAGTTGAGCTGCTGTTACTTTTTTCATTTGCTGTGTAAAGGTTGCTTACTGTAATATTGACAAGGTTCTGCCTGTACGAAGTTATCCAAAAAAGACAGCTTGAGTTGCATGAGCATATCTTCTCCTGTAGACGTTGCATGATCTCTGTCTCAAGTTTCTCTCCGTGATTTTAGACAAGATATTGATTTGGGGTTTGTCCTTCCTTCAGGCTCAGCCATCGGTCACTGAGTGCCCAGAGACTGACAGTCTGCTCAAGTGAGACAATGCAAAGCTCAGGTTGGTTCCCGTTTCCTTTTTTTCCTTTGCATGTTCCCGCCCTCCATTTTTTTCATCACTACTATTCACACTTTTCAATTGAAGTTTCCATCTCCCAGGCAGCCATCAGTGACCGCTCATGTTTGCGTAATTTTAAGTTACCTGATGTGAGACTTGAATTGGAATGTGTCGTCCTCGGAGAACAAATCCAGCTGCCTTACGGATTTATCTAAGCTTCATTGCTTTTGTAGCAAACTCAGCTTTTTTTTTCTTTCCCAATTGGTGTGTTCATGGGCGCTCAGACGACTAAGATTGGAATGTTTTTTTAAAGGAATAGAGCAGCGTTTATGGAAAGAACGGCGAAGAACCGAGCCTGCCTCTTGGTGAGGTTAGCACATTCTGCATCAGGATTTTATTAATTAAATCGGAGGTTAGGTTAAGGTAAGAATGTAGATTTGGGTCGTTCAACAGGGCCAGGCTAGCAGTGTTCTGTGCTACAATGCTGTGAATGTTTTTATCTGCAATCAAAACAAGCCTATAGAGAGGTCTTCGTCCGTCTTTCCCCTTTGCGTGAATTAACCAGTTCTAATGGATTAAATCATACACAATTGTTAGTGGTCTAAAAACATCATTGCCAATGGTATGGCCCTTTAACTTTTCTGGTTTTCAGCCATTGTTACAAAATGCAGCAGCAGCACATTAGTGAAATTCACAGCCTTTCAAAGGTTGGTTGATCCTGATGATTGCCCAACTCCTGTTAAGTCGCTTTGCTTTTGACAGCGTCTGTGAATTGGTGTGTGGCCACTCTCGCCTTCAGCAAGTCTTAGCGAGGGAGAAATTGGTGGTGTCAGTGCAGTCTCAGGGAAAGTGACTAATGAGGATCCGTAGGCTCAAGGCTCTCTGACAGAAGGAAAACAGTAGCGAGAGAGACTCCAGAGATTCCCGAAATGGAACCAGCAGGAGGGGAGAGGTGTCGGAGGGATTTCTCATGATGTCCTGTCTGTGCCTTGAAGGCAGGAAAAAGTTAAATGAAGGCTCAGAAAGTAATGCTTGGTGGACAGACTTTTAAATGTCACTGCCATCGGCATTTCAGTTGAGTGAGGCGGGATAACAAAACTGTCTGAGGCCATACTTTGGGATGTGTTCTGACAGAAAGGTCGCTCACTTGTTAGAAGACTGTGTTCCACAGGACTACCTCCAGTTTTTAGAAACCTGACAAAAAGTTAATTCTGCTTATTTGTGTCGACAAGGCAACACAACAGCTTTTGTCTGAAATCCCTGAGCAAAATTGTGACTAATGATGAAAAATATATGCTGCTTCGTGTCCAGACAGCAGAGAAACCTTGACTCATGAGACGGTGTCTGGGCCTTCCTTTGAGTTTGCTGTTATATTCAAAGCTGCTGGAAAATACTCGACAACTGCGATCCGTGATCGCTTCAGCTGTTGATTGAAATATCCATGCACTTACCCGCAATCACCTGTCTCGCCAATAATTTCCTCTCACTTAGAAAAAAAACACTGCCGAGCTGCAGTTGAAGAGCAGCGCTGCTTGGCAGGAAAATGACCTTTAATTATTACAGCTGCAGCTTAAAAATCAAATTAAAAAAGTAGTCTCTTTCTGTCGCTAAGCACTGCCTCTTATCTGTCATTAAATTGCCGTAAAGCCAACAGAGATTTAGTGACTCGGGGAACCCACCATCACGCCGATGCCAACGTCTACCCTGTGCTTTTTGCAGGGAACGCCGTGCACGGGAGCAGCTCATCGTGAAGGAGGTGGTTGGACGACTCTCTCTGGGCCCCCTGCTGAAAGGAGCCCATTTCTGTTCCTGGCTGGGGAGTTTTGGGGGGGGGGGGGGGGGGGGGGGGGGGGGGGGGGGGGGGGGGGGGGGGGGGCTGTGGTGGTTGACTGCCAACTGACCCACAGGTGCCAGCTGGCCCAGGCTCTCAATGAAAAGGACTGAGGCTGCAGCTGGTCAGTGAAGACGCTCAGTGGAAACCCAGAATAACCACAGACTGACAAGCAGCTCTCGTCCGGCGCGGACCGTTTCCGACTGTTTCTCCGTTTCATGTCAATATTGAATTACCATGCATTATCCTTGTGTAATTATTTTCAAACATTGAATACACCCACTTGAAGCCTTTGCTGGTGGCATGCTGCCGTACACGGTTTCCCGCGGACCACCCCCTCTTCCAACAAATGCAATTGTTACGGCCTAATTTACCATAAAATGAGCACTCCTGTTATAGTAGGCTGTGAAATTGTTTTTAATTTCTATTAACACTTGAATTGAATGGAATCAATTATTGGAATTTTCGCAAGGCAAGCTGCATTCAAGAGGAATCGCTTGACATCTGCATTTTTAGTATTTAAATTCGATTAAAACTACACCCCAAGTTAAAGATGCCCAGGGAGCGCGGATCACTATCTTGCTGCGATCACGCATGCCGCCACATCTTGGCATTGCACGGCCCGCGTAGCCCTGAGGATATCAAATGCTAATGCATCGGCCCATTTGCATGTACTCGCATGTGCCCTCCTTGCAAATGTGCAACACTTTCATAACCAACGCTGGCCTGTTCTCAGCGTTTTCACATCCAAGTGTGATAATGAAGCAAGATGGAGCTGTGGGGATTGCCGCTTGTGGGAAAGGGGACAGAGGGTGAAGGCAGACATTACTTACTTCCCTTCATCTATCCATCATGCCTATGTTGATCTGATTCCCCTCCATGCCATTTTCTGTCATTATCACGGATATTGTAAATGCCTGTGGTGCTGAGTTACATTTGGAGGTCAAAACTGTACTTTCCCGTATTAAAAACAAATCTCTTTGTCCCGACCCACTGGTCAGAGGCAGCATTTAGTGTATTGGAAAAGCTAGCAAGCTTAGCGGATGGAGCATTAGATATCAGGAACGGGCAACGGGCACAAATAATTTTTCAGCCTTTATGTGCTGTTACGTCAAAAATGATGATTTCTTTGTCTCCAATAATTTAATGAAGGATAAGCGATGGTGTGGAATCCATCTCCTTTGTTTGAATCGATGAACTGTCAAGAGCGTAAAGGGTGAAAAAGAAAGTAAATGTTACTGTGCAATGATCAATAAAAGCAGACTTGGATATGAGCAACGCTGTGTATCATTCATCTGTGATGTTTCCGCTCGGCTGCCGCTCAACTCTTCCTGCCCTGCTTCATGTAGGACGGTGCGTATAGAATCAAGCACAAGACATGAGGCCAGGTTGTTGTCTTTCCGAGGCTTGGTGGTGGTGGTGGGGAAATAGAGGATTTTGACGATTTTCAGACTATGGAGGCTGGTGCGTTAAAACGACAAGTATGTGTTGTTGGCGGAGAGACTGTGGGCGGACATGATGGACAGCTGGATTGCATCTTTCACACTATCGGAGGAACATCACACGCTGATGCCTGAGAAGACAGTGACAATTAGCCTCCTCCAGATAGACCACAGCTGCTGTGATATCAGGAGGGGCAATAATCCAGGGAACTCACGGAACAAAGTGGAGCGAACTGACCCCTTGAGTGTCCTCGCTCTCACAGGAACAGTGAAGGGGATGTTTAGTATTATCAGTGGTCCCTGTTCTCTTGGTTCACACAGTGTAGGTGTAACAGAAAACCTCATGATGGTGTTATGTTTATTGATGCTCATCAGGACATTAGGATGAGTATACAAACTCGACTGAAAAGGTTTTTCAGAAACTGTCACGTCTGAGCGAAAACTGAACCCAAAAGCACAACTCTGGGGGCAAAGGTCAAAATAAAAGTCCTTATATTTTAAAGGAACTCAAAATCACCCAAACAGTGGAAAAAAGGAATCAAAGTAACAACAAGATCTGGCATGGAAACGGAGGCTTGAAACACTCGAGACAGCTGGGTGTGAGCAGTATATATAGAGGCCCCAGCTAATGGGGAACAGGTGAAAGTAATCAGGAAATCAAATACAGGAAGTTAAGCAACGGAAGGAAACACAAACCAGCTTTCAAAGTAAAACAGGAACTCAGAACTGAAGGAACTAAAAACAGACATAACTTGACTACTTCTTAGTCCTGACAGAAACAACTCAACAACCCCACCTTTCATCCACATTAGAGCACTTCAGACTTCAAAGTTTGATTCATTTTACCAGCTCAAGGTCTGGGGATCTATTGAAATGTCAGATTCACATCTTCATTCAATCAAAACTAACTGCCAAGATGCTTATGATCACAAAACTGTTGCACTGGAGCTCAACTATTCAATTCCTTTATTATTTTCCAACCAGTGAACTGCATAGAAAGTTTTTCATGTCTGTTCATGAGAAGACTGAACCAAATGGATTAAAAAAAGTGACTAAATAACAGACAGAATTTCTTTTTCGATTGAAAACTTTTTGTATGACACAATAACGGGAAAGGAAAGATTGTGCACCATTTCAAACAAAAAAAAAGACATTCAACAATTGCAACCATTTGGACTGGTTTTGTGTCTTTGGATGTCTCCAGTGTGAGGGGTGTGGGGTCTGTGGGGCCCATTGCCTCTAAGTTCAGTTCATGGAACAGACCTTTTCCTACAGCATGTGCCACATTAGGTGTCTGCAACTTTGGAGCTTCATATTTTCATATTAAGAAAGTCATCTCCCTCTGTTTTATCTAGGTCTTTCTGAGGCTTTGCTAGGTAGAACACAAAAGTTTCCAGACTGTGTTGGTGTTTGCACAGGGATTTTGCCCCCTCTCCTCCTCTCCTGCGCCATGTTGTCTGCACAGGGCCCAGTCGTCATCATGGATGGCAGTGCTCAGCGGGGGCTGGAGGAGACAAACTAGGCCAGCTATATAAAGTGGATGAATCTTACTTTTTGAAATGGTTGCCATGGAAGACTTAGTAGATACTGCAGTGCAATGGGGGAATAAGAAAGTGTGTGTTTATGTGTGTGGTGTGAGTGTGAAAGTACATCTTAGGTTGTTTTATTAATGAACGACATAATGAAGGAGGACAGCGAGGGTAGATTCAGTGAGTGAGTATCAGTGTCTGCAGAAAGACAAGAGAGGATGATAGAAGGTGAGAGATGCAGGAGTGTGGACGCACCTTGCCAGAAAATGTCATACCTGTCATGTTTCCCAGATAACATTTATCAAATTGCGAGATCACATTTAAAGAGCAACATGGCTGTCTGCTGGTGTAGTTTACAATCCGAAAGCTCACGGCAGACAGACCTTTCACTAATCCCGCAGATATTTCAAAACCCAGCGTCTGCGTACGTGAGGTGCAGCGGCATGTTCGCGTGTCGGATCCTCACGTCCCCCAAGTGGCAAGCAGAGATCAATCAGAGTCTGGCCGCACTGAAGTCAGCGTTTTCTTTCATCCGCAGATGGCTCAGGTACAAAGCAAGGGAAACAACGAATGGTCCTCCAACCGGCCCAGTTTATGAAGTCCTCCTGCTTCTTTGTCACATCTGATTTCCGTCAAAAATAACAAAGTTAGCTCCTCTTTAGCACACTGCCTTTGCAGCGGTGCTGATTTAGGAGCTGCATTGGTAGGGAGCCCGAAGCAATTTGCAAAAGAGGGATGTGATTTCTGAATGAAGTTGCTACAAAGTGTTTGGATGGTAACCTGATGATTTCCTCCCTTTGATCCATCAAGAATGTATGACCGATGTGTTTAGCTGGCAGCTCTTCACACAAATAAAAGAAGGAAAAATTAGGGGGCTCCTGTTTCCATCGTGACAAGTTAAGCCAATCAAAACTGTTAATCCAGAAGTCTCAGGTTTTGACTGAAGTTATGTTTTTACTCACCAATACGATCCTCATGGACCTCCCACAGTCTTTGACTAAACACACATGGGTCTGTCTGTGTTCCTTTGTTTTCAAGGCAAAGAAATCTGCAAACACTGGTGCTGTTCTGTACAACCGCCAGCGTCTTCTGCCACAGTATTGGACAAATAAACTGACAGCATCTGCTCCCACGCTATGTTACCTCTTTTCATTATTTCTCTAATTGGTTACAGGTTTGTCCAATTGTCTCCATTCCAAGAGGAATTTGGGTCTGTGACCGTCTTCAGCAACGTGCGGACATCGAACATGAACTGTCACCAATGCAGGTTTATCCTTCAATGAAAGGCTCAGACTACAGGTGATAGGAGCATTTAGCTGTATTGACACTTAATGATGCATTATTTCCATGTGCAAGGTGAGGTAGCCCAGGGGAACACGTCTGGTGACTTAACTGTTCAAATCAATGCCAAACAGACTTAATGCAACAGGATTAAAGCTCAGCTGGAACTGGGGTGAGAGGAAGTCATGGGTTCCCATTCACATCGGCTCTTTTCCCATCACAGGTTATTTCTGCTTTTTAATCTCTGAACATTTTTACATACATGCAACTTGAATTTTACCTGCAGGGATGTTCTGTCAACTCCTAAACATCCAAACAGTCTGGACTCTTGAGGTTATACTTTTCAAAAGCCCACAAGCGAAACTTGTTAATCAGAAGCCTTCAGACTTATACAACACCTTATAGCAACCCACAGGCAGCCCATCGAGAGCACTGAGAGCTCCAGCACATTCCCCACTTGTTTTTTTTTTTTTTTTTTGAACAGTCCTCTTGACCAGCGACAATTTAACAAGCAAGAATGAACCTCACTGAGCTGCTGAGGATCAAGGTGTGTGCTCAGAATGTGTTTCTTTATATGAGTTTCTATCCAGAAAGGCACTCAATTACACAGATTGATAAGAAAAAAAATAAAATCAAAAATTTTCGGCCATTACCAGCCTCATGATTTCATATATTGCTATAAAATGTGCTAGAAACATTTCTGTTGCTATAAGTCTGTTGAAATATGCAAAATCGGGTTTTCAATTCAAAGATCAGACGACAACAGTCTACCACAGTGGTCGTCGCTCTCCACATTGATTTGTCATTCCTACAGTTTAGAATTTTAATGTTCAGCATCTTTAGCTGTTACAGTGCCAGAGTGGGCGAGCCTGGCAACATCGAGGGTCAACTTAAGCTCCTCGGTTCTTCTCTAATCATTCATACTTAGAGCTGACCTTCAAAAAAAAAACCTGCTGAATGAATATTTATGTTCCTGGATAAGCGGGTGTTGCTCTTTATGCAACAATGCAAAATCTACGTTGTGTGATATTTTGCGGGAAGTACTTCTCTCCTTTGTGCAGGCTGTGTGTGTGTGCCCGTGTCTGTCATCCAGAAAAACAGACGTGGTCGACTGTCTAGTTCACCTCAGCTCTCAGAGCAAAGCAGCTTTTAACTCATTCTTTTTATTATGTACATTAAATCAATTGGTCCACTTCGGTCATCCACCTTGTTTCCAATGGCAATCTCTTGCCATGACAACCAGCTGGTGAGTAGAGTTCAGGACTTAGTGAAAAGTACAAATATAGCAAATATCCATTACTTTACCTTTGCACAAAACATAAGTTGTTGAAAGCGGTTCGGGGACTTAGTTGTTCTGCAATGAAGCTTTCAGAGGGCTTTATTTATATCTCCAACGGGCATGCTACTGAATAAAGTATTATTATTATGACACTGTTACTGCACTGACCAAGGTTTTATCAAATCACTGATTTTGTATTGCATCAATGACTTGCAGTGTCCATTGAGTTGAAGTATGATACTAAAGCATTGCACCATAACCTCTTTAAAAAACGTTTGCTACTGCAGTGAATCCTGGGATAGGTAAGGCAGGTGCTTTCTTTTTTTTCAAGGATGAAAGGGCACACTTGTCAGCCACATTTTGAGAAGCCCCAGAAATGGGACAGTGTGGTCGCACCACTGCAGCCCAATGAATTCCTTAATGCAGCTCTGAAGGCTTCGGCCTCTGAAAGTTGAGACTGATTCTCCCTAATGGGATTTCATGGAGCGTTTTACACAAAATAGTCTAATGCCTCAACATATCTCAACTCTCTTTTTGTCTACTGTGCAAATAAAGCAATACTATTAGTGAGCTCTTCAGGTTCGCCAACTTGTTGGAGAGCTAGTAGCAAAAGTTTTTTGCCCACATGAACAAACTGGCATAGATAAACTTTTGCAGTGCGTAAACTATTACCGAGCACTTTTACTCTGTATGACAGCAGCGACTTCATTTCCACATGGGTGTAAATTGAACGAACACTCCTTCTTCTGCCTGAGCGGAATATGCTAACCTACAGATTATGGCTCCACACCCACACACAGACTCACACTTTTTCTCGCTCATTTATTTATTTATTTCCCTCTCGTCTCGCAGTTGGCAGGGAACTCTAGTTGGAAATTATAAAATTTCGACTGCCTCATTTCGGTCCAATTTCACTTCAATTTTTTCCCCACTCAGTGCGCCCTCCCTCTAATTCCTGCCCGTGCTCTCCCCGTCTCATTGTGCTCTCTGCTTTCCTTGTTAGCTCTGCACGGGTCTCTCACCTCTCATTAGCTTCTCCTCTACTGACTGGAGGCCCCTGTCCTCCGGTCCCACTGCGGATATCTCAGCCCCTGTTTAAATCAATTTCCATGTTAAATAGCTGCTGGAGGGAGTGGGTGGGTGGGTGGGGGATGGATGGAGGCTCAGGAGGTGGGTGTTGGTGGGGGCAGGATGGAAGAGGTTGAGACATTACAATGGACCACAACTGTTTCACACCGCTGACCCTCCAGGCTGATCCACGGCCCCTGCCTTGTTCTCTCTCGCTGTTTCTCTCTCTCTCGCTCCTCATCCCTCTCCCAGTTTGGCCTTTTATCACTCTGAGTTCTCCCCTTTGGCTTTTCTCTTTCATTTTATTTCTCTCCCTGTCCTTTTTTTTCTCTTCCTTTTCTCGTTCTGTCTTTGACTTCCATTCTCCCAGCTCGGCCCAAGGCATGTTCTCATTTAAGATGAGAGCTAAAAAGAATTGTGACAAGGTGGTGTGTGTGTGTGTGTGTGTGTGTGTTAGAGTAGTTTGCATATTAATCTCAATGCAAAAATCTATATTTTCTGACCAAAACAACCCAACAGTAGAAAAATACATTTATCTTTTTAAAAATGACAAATAAGCTGCTGCACATGTCAAAGACCAGCACTGTTTGAGTCCTCCCTTACAGTCACTTAACTGACCTCATCCAATACAAACAACAGTGTCAACCTCAGATAACCTTGCACACTGTCCCAGATAAGATTCTGCAAAAATGTCACGTGCATTAAGTTAAATGTCATTGTGTCCCAGAGTCTTCCCCAGATGTGCTGCACTAAAGATTTAGTATTGTGTTTTAAAGCAGGAGAAATCAGCATGAAAAGGTGAAAGCCGTTAATAATACCGTCACACTGAGTACAACAGGTAACTGTATAACCAGGAAGAAGTGTCAACATTTCAGTCCCATGTCTCTCAAGGTCAGGAACATCCACTAAAAAAATACAAAGAAGTAACAGAGCAAAAGCAGAAAAAAATGTGAATAAAACATGCAGCCTGCAAAACAGGAGACCAATGTGTCTGACTGCAAGTCAGAGTGAATGCAACTAAACAGACCTGTAGCTGTAACCTGTCAAGAAAAAGAGAATACAGAGAGTGCTCTTCAAGAGAATGGGACAAATCAGTATCTGCTTAGTTTTGCGGTGGCGCGCTAACAATCTTCAGTGGTGAGTGTCTGACAAGCTGCAGCAACGAGACCACATTCTGACAGGGACAGTATCAAACAGGCTGACTTTGTGCTGAGGGAAATAACAGATGTGGAAGCTACTGTATATTCACAAAGTGAAACACAAACACACACATTAAACAACAATAAATCAATGTAGTTTGAGGTTAAAAAGTAACCATAAGCCAGCTGATTGCTATGGGTGCATTGATGAATTAAATTTGAGAGTTAAGAGCATCATCTGAATGGTTGAGAAACCCCCTGCTTTATTTCCGGATTACTTTGCATAGCAACAGATTTGGCCTGAGGCACACGGCTGCACGTTACAAATACTGTCAAAGTCCTGAATTTATTTGAATAAAATATTTAGTAAAAAGTATTTATCGGGTAAACATGTTTTGGGAGTTGTTTTAAAGAGCAGGGTGGATAAGCAGAATGATAAGAGCACCATTAAATCCTAAAAATAAACACTCCCAGGAAACTGAATGTGCATATTATTCTAAAGTTTTTCGAGTCTGAGGAGACTGAAACACTGAAGCTTGCATCTCTGTTTGGGTGATACCTCATGTTACCTCAAGAGTCCAAACTATTTGGATGGTTTAGGAGCCTGAGGTATTAGTGTTACGTAGTTGAGGTCACCAAAAAATCAATCTCAAATTGACCATGAGTCAGTGTTATGTCGTACACAACGTGAATGCTCCCCTCTTTTCCCACTCCCAAGAACAACCAGAGTCAAAGGTGCAGTCCAAATCAAGGTATATTTTAGTCTTTAAACATGAGAGGTACCAGGTATCTTCAGGGTTCGCTCAAAATAACAAACAAAAGAACCATCTTTCTCAGCATAAACTTACCTTAACCAAAAAATAAAGTGAGCGAAAAGACAGGTATCCTTACCTAACTCCCTAAAAACAAAACAGGAGAAAACCGTGTTCAAACGAAAGAGAGCTACTCACCCCTACATAGTTGGGAGCAGGGCTGAAGAGGAGAGGCCGACCGCATGGTTGGCGACCAATTATAGTCCACTTCTTCTTGACCCCAGGAAGCAGAACCAGGGCGACAGCACCACCAACAGGCGAGGAGGCTCGGCAGCACAGGACAGCATCTGGGAAGACAGCCAGTGGTGGCCGCACCACCCATGTGCATGGGAGGGGAGAGAACACACGCGCACACACAACCCCCAGGGTCATAACAGTCAGCCACAACATGCTGCATTTAAGTCCACAAAAACGAGTCAGTGTGGTAGAAATCCCAGAATCCAATATCAACAGTTAGATGAACAAGTTAATCATCGCTGCAGAAAAAAAATACATGTGCAGTTGCCTTGACAGCCAGTCAGAGTGATGTGTATTCTATACATTTATCTTGTAATTTGAAATACAGCAGGTACATTAGAGATTACAATTTTAATACCATGCTGGATTTAGCCACAAATCCTCTGCTCTCTATCCTCTATCATGATCCGTGATTACATGAGTGAAGCAGAGTTAGATACTCTAACAACAACAACAACCATGTTTTTGTTTGTGTGTGTATGTGTGTCTCTGTGTAACATACTGACAGCTACTCAGACTGACTCGTGTAATTAACAGAACCACAAGTGCTCTGTGCTGTTGTCACCAATTATAATTATGGCTACGTCCCAGATTAGTGCACACGCAATGCAAATTAGTCGTTAATTGCTCAACTGTTTGAGTGTGTGTGTGTGTGTTTGGTTTTATTGCTGCCTCGACTGTGTTATTTTCCAGCCCGCAAACACCACCCTATCTGATGAGATTAAAGATTAATTACTCCACTCTAATCCTCACATAAAGAAATGGGCCAAATTACAGATAAGTCCTTCACCTAAAGATTTGTGAAACGTTTAGTAAACTCCAGAGTTTTTCAACACACAGTGGAGCATCTGAATGTGATTGATGATGGCAGGAAATCAGGAACATCCTCTTGGAATGCTTCACTATCAATTGATCATTCGGTATTTGCATGTACACTGTTTTTTTTCAGCTTCATGCCTCAGGGGGAGAATTCATTATAAATCAGTCCAGCTCAGATAAACCCGTGCCCTTACACTGCAGCTTCCACATAGCACTGGATCTGGATCATGCTATTCATTTTTTTTTTTTTTTTTTAAACCATCATGGGTCATGCTGATGATGGGCGAGTCATACATCTCCTCGTTTTAGAATGAGAACTAATTATTTTCTTATGCTAAAGCTGTGAAATTCTGAGAAAAAAGGGAAGGGAAGCAAATGATGAAAACAGAGGCAGCGGATAAAGTTGATTTTGAATGAAGTGGCTTCGAAGCTGAACAGCAACACTTAATCCTAATAGTTCTCAGGCAGCTCGCAGGACTCATATTTAAAATGATAGCATTGTATAAGCTGCTGCACGTTTGCTGGAACAGGTTGAGGCTACAGTGAATTGCAAATTTGACTTTTCTGGCAAGAACACGTCTTTGAAATTCTAAAATCCACTGCAGACATGGAGCCTATTGTTGTTAGAGATTCCAGGGTGCTTTAATCTCAGGTCTTACTTTTGTAGATGTCTATTTTAAATTTAGCTGGGCGTGGTGGTGGGAAAGAAAGCTTCCTTAAAAGGATGGTCCCATGATTCTTCCGACAAAGCTGCTAATGAAGCAGCTTAATGTGTCAGGACAGTGGTGGCACACACATCAGAGAGGAACACTGAGGGAAAGGAAGAAGAATTTCTAGTAACGAGAAGCAGCCTGGCTCTGTACTTGGGACCATATAATGAAGATGTGGCCACAGCCATGCAAAGCAAAGACACATCTGGTTCATCTTTGTGTGAAGGCTGAGGACAGGCTCTTATTACTCCTCCCATTTACATACACATGACCCAACAAACTACATTTTTGCACATCTACACTTGAATACTTGATTGCTAGGTTGAAGTGTGGACGGTCAGAAACAGAAACATTTTGAACTGATGACGTAGACTGGACAGGTGAACCCAGGCCAAACACAGATAGTAAAGAAGAAACAAAGAATGGATTTTATTGTCAGGCTGAGGCTGGAGCAATGGGGGTAAAGGTGGCAGGTCCAGAAGTTTGTACAAGGCAAAGGGTGGAAGCAGGGTTCCAGGATGGCAGTTTAGTAACAAGGTGAAGAGAAAATAAGCGGGAACCAGAGCCAGAACAGGAGGAGCTGGGAGGAAAATGGAGAAAGGTGTAAGATCAGGGAAAGGCTTCATTCTCTGCAGAATACACACCTCATGTCAGGAAGCGTGACCACAATAACCGGTAGCAGATACTACGATCTGGCAGTGTGGAGGCGGTCAGGGGGAATATAAGTAGACGCCTGCTGACAGATGAGGTGCAGCTCTGCTCTGACTCCACAGCACCTGCATACAATCACACGCTCAGGAGGAACCACCCTGAGAGTGGCAGCAGGTGAGCAGTGCCTAGAGATAGAGGCAGAGGGCATGGGAGGAACTGTCGAGTTGCATGTATAACAGTTGGTTGGTAGGCCTTCCCCCCTTAGCCTCGTTTACCTGCGTAGATCAAAACATGGATAATCAATTAAAAAGGGTCGCTGACCCTGTTGTTTATATTTTGCAACAATACAGCTTCTCAAATTTGAGTTGAGCTGTTCTACGTGAATTCTACACACGCACGCACACACACACATTCTGCAGGCTCTTGTTTTCCTTGCTCAGACCTGTCAGGTGGAATAGATTCACATCTGCTCCCCATATCTCCTTCAAGTCAGGGGTGCATAGTTGGCAGGGCTACCAGCTGCTGGCCAGAATGCACGAGTGTGCACGGTGCATACGTGGCAGCGCGCACGCGCCTGCGAGTGTTGATGGCTAGTAGTTAACCAGCACTTGTCACAAGGGACATCATTAGGCTTTGCTCGGCAGAAACAGGGATAAAGATGGAGGGGGGGGCAGGAAATTAGAACAACATCCGCTGCCGTCTGATTCCAAAAAGAACCTACGCTTGGCTTGTGTATGTGTGTGTGTGTGTCTGCTTTTGCCCAAACCTTACAACCCCCCACTAAACTTACTGGTGCTCCAGCCCCAGATTGCAGACTCTCAGCGGCGCTCCACCACTGTGCCATCACTCACTCGATCCCCTCCCCATCTGCTTCTTAAGAGGAAAGAGTGGCTCAGGCAGTGATTGAGAGAAGAAATGGCCCGGCTTATGAAGCCATCATGTTATGTTTGAATCATAGAACGTGGGATGACACATCGCTACTTCCTGTCACTATCCAACATACCAATGCTGCAGTAAGTGGTCAAGTCCCACTAATACACACACACTATGTATTACACAAGTGCAGAAAATAAAAATCTTCTTGTCTTTAAGAATTCAGTAAGAGTCCAAACAGATGAGGACACTGAGTGTTTATTTCTTTTGTATTCAATTTGGAAATGTCCTGCTGTCCTTTTTTTCTGCAGACTAAAGAACACAAAGGTAGGCCAGAGGAAGGACACTGCCAGACAACCCATTAAACCCCGCTATGGGACAGATAGAAAAATACGAACCAGATTTTAATGGGAAAAGACTTTCTACAGTGGAATAAAACCCGTCTGCTTCGCTACGGCGAAGCTTTCACATCAGTGACCTGCCCTGCAGCTCTGTGCTGAGGAAAAGAAAAGCACATGAGCAAAAAGAAAAGGGTTTAAAAAATGGAAGAAAATAGCTGTAGAATGAAGCAAAGTAGGTTAAAAAAAAGAAACGAAAAAGGTTGAGCCAGTTTGTTGTGTCTTTATAGCTTTTAACAAAGCATACTGAGCATGCCCCCCCAACACACACTCACAATTCAACTTCGAGGAGGGAGTATTCAGGCTCAGGGACCATAGCAGGGACCAGTGCTCGTGTTTCATCCCTCACATATGAGAAGGAATGAGGCTTTGTATTATAGCGGCACAGCTCAAATGAATATTACTTAAGCCCACGCACACAGACAATGCATGACCATAAATAAATAATACCCATCTCACCATGCTCCGCAGCATCAAGAAGAGCAGGAGAAAGACACCGAGAAGCTGGGGGAGGAGATGCTTGAGTAATAAAAAGAAGAGAGGGAAAACTGGGGAAGACACGGGGTGAGAGAGGAGAGCGAGGGAGGGAGGGCCAAGTTGGCAGCTTCTGGAGAAGACTGAGAGACACAGCATTACATTAAAGGCCAAGGCCATAGACTTGTCACACCGTTAATGAGATTCTGTCTCTATCTTCCTTTCTCTCTGTGTCCTTCTGGCTCACGCATTATCTCCTCTCACTCAATGCTCCTCCTTCCTTAGATTTTATTTTATCCTTGTTTTCACCGTGTTCCTCTGACGTCCCTCCTGCCTCGAAAACCCAACCACTGTTTTATTAGCAGTGTGAGTCATGTGTTGGAATTGTTCTGGGTGCTAGTGTTCAGGCACTGGTTTGAGAAAATGTAATCTAATTTAGTTACCGCCCTCAAAAGTAATCCTGTGCTTCCCGTAAATTATCTTGAACCGTGGCCCGCCATATTATTATTTGTCCCGCTGCAGTTTGATAACAAGGACTTTTCATGATAACATAAGTGATATCTCAATTTGTGTATGCCACACTATGGTCCACAACAGTCAGTGCTCATAGTTTCCACTGCAGTTGTTCCATTGTGTTAATTCTGTGGGAAACACTGTGTGAAAACTTTTGAGCTTTGGCTAATGTCACTTTGTCACTCATCCCGCGTTATTGGCTTAGCCTTTTTTTTGCTAGATGATTAATTTAGAAGCCTTTGTAGCTTGTTTATATGCTAACCCTAAATCAATGGCACAAAGTCAGAAATTACAGTAGCAACAGATTTATATACTCATCCTGAATTTTTAATGCATATGAGCTTGGTTGTTACGACAAGATAAACAAGTAAAAAAAAGACAGAACATTTCATCTGTTGTGTGAAAGTAAGACTTCTTTGTCTTACATTTTCCTCTCACAATGAAAAGTTGAATTTATGGGCAATATAATATGCCCATGCTCAATTCAATGTATTCAGGACTTTTGCAGCTTCAGTCTCACTTTAACTGAAGTAGATAATGTTTTCAATCTTTGCTGCGAAACTTACATCAAGGGGAATTTTCTATACAGTGTTGTTCAATTTCACATTATGTCAATAGCTAACTTTATTCTTTGTTGTTTGCCAGAACCAATCAATTCTTGAAGTTTAGGGTTCAGGTCAGGGTTGGAGTTGGGGCTAGGGCGTGGGGTTCGATGATTGACGCTAACCTCGAGTCTCTAGGACATTCAGAGAAAAAGTTAGAGTGGAAAAACTTTTTTCCCCATTCAAGTCAATGGGGGGACATTTTTAGCCACAATTTGACTAAGTCACAAAGCCAAATTCCTTCCCACAGAAAGTGTTTTAGAGCACGTTTCAGGTCATTTGGAGTCGACTGGTGTGGTTTCTGTGGGACATTTTTTTCGACCCCAATGTCAGGGGTTAGGGTTAGGGTTAGGGCTGGGGTTAGGGTTAGGGTTAGGGTTAG